>JACXGM010003449.1:0-41777 GCA_016801145.1 Umbra pygmaea
TGTAAACGATGTTCTTCTGGATATGTAGGAATATTTACTTTTCTATATTTGAATTGGCTGATCAACATCTAAGAAATAGCAGATTTTAGCTTTATAAATGTGACATTTGGCATAGTTCTTAAAAGTACTCGTATCGGTACTTGTATCGGCAAGTACCCAAAATGAAGTGCTCTTTACTTGTACTCGTTCCATAAAAAGTTGTATCGGCCCATCCCCAGTATCCATAAACGGCCTCTGCCCGGTAGCGTGAAAAGTTGAAGCTGCAGCCAGGGGCTTTTCAAAGACGCTGCCGTTATCTTGACTGTGATTGGCCAATTGACTCGCGTGATATATCAACAAAGATGTGAAAACCGCAGCAGGTTTTTAAAACTTGTGTTTATGGGAAATTGTACCCCCCCCCCCCCCAATAAAAACTCTTCTGATCTACACGATTCATGTGGATGACATTTTCCCATTAAAAACGGCGATTTTCGCCGAAAAGCGACTAGTTTGCAGGTATGTTTATTACACTTTGGGGTGATGTGACCGAAAGTCCAGTGGTTCCCAAACCTCTCCTCAGGGACCCCCAGAGAGGCCATGTATTTGTTTTAACCCTGAAATGGCACACCTGATTCAATTAGTCAACGGTTTAATGTGTAGTTGACTAATTTAATCAGTTGTGTCATTTCAGGGTGAAAATAAAAATATGGCCTGTTTGGGGGTCCCCGAGGATAGGTCTGGGAACCACTAACCTAAACAACGACCTCTCCAGAATGCTCTGACAGAAATGTGTTCCAGTGAAAGATATCTTGAACCTGAGAGGTAAGCCAATCCCACTTACTGTTGTCCAACTCTGTGTGGGGCTCCCCGAGGCTCATGGGTACTCTGTATCCGCTGGGGTCTTCTGATTCGAGAAGCTCCACTAGGGCCTCCCTGGAGAGGTGGGGTGGAGGGGGGACTGCAGCAGACTGACAGATGTTGACAAACATCTTCTGTTTGTCAGGCATGGTAAGAGTTTTCACACAAAAACCTAAGGATTTACCACACACAAACATATGGTTTACGCATACATGTGTATTGGTTTGTGTGTAGCTATATATGCATGTGACCAAGAGACTTACCAGGTTGTGGCCTAATTACTTTAGATTCAGGAGGAACTTCACTTGCATTTTTTTCCATTGTCTATGAGAGAGAGTGTAAAATGTTACATTATGCCAACCGTAATATGAATTGAGAGTAGATGTATTAATAGCATTTTTACAAGAACTAATAAATAATAGTCAATGTGGGTACTTGCCAAAAGTGATTACAGATAGAATTAGAAAAACTTTGTCTATCACGAATGATAGACATTTTTCTTTGGTTAAAAAGCTCTTGTTCAATCTAGTTAACAACCCACACAATTCAGCAATACATACACATCAACAACAATACATACACATCAATAACATAAACATACATTCCATTTTAACCAGTCATCTTAATGGAAACTACAATTGTGCACAATTCTACAAACCACACACACTCACTTGACCTTATTTAAAATTGTTACTGCATTAGGCACAAACAAATTCCTGTAAGCCTTCTTCCTAGCTAAGGGAGTTCTGAACCGGCAACCTGATGGAAGTAAATGAAAAAATTCATAAAGAGGGTGTGTGGAGTCTGTAATGACCAAGGCTGCTTTCCTCTTTACTGCCATATTATACAGGTCTGATAGGTGAAGCTGCGAGACCCCAGTAATCTTTGATTCCTGCTTAATGATTCTTAATAATTTCTTCTTGTTTTCGGCTGTAGGTAAGCTATTCCAAGAGACTATATTAAATGTCATGACTGATTCCACAAGTGACCAATACACTGTTGTCATAATGTCCTGTTTAACATTAAAACCCCTCAGTCGTCTCAGAAGAAATAAACGCTGGTTAGCCTTTTTGCAGACACATTTCACATGTTGTGCAAAGGACAGTCGGCTATCAATCACAGTACCAATATATGTAATAGATTCAACCTGTTCATGCCCCCATAACCTAAGTGGTTCAGAAAGAGAAAAGGAGATTTTGGATGGACGAAACCCCCCACAGCACAACACTTTAGTTTTACTTGTGTTCAACTTTAGTGAACTGTCATGGAACCAACCATCCATGGTTTTAACAAATTGTTTGTACATAATCAGGGACTGTTCGCCTGTCATGCAGGCCACCAGAGCCATGTCGTCTGTGTATTTCAAAAGTGACACCCTTAATTCCACACATGATTTCATTTGTGTATATGGAAAATAAAATAGGTGACAAGACACAACCTTGTGGAACCCCAGTGGTTAAAATGATGCTACTAGATTTGTGATCCAACATCCTAACATACTGGGGTCTATTCATTAAAAAGCCCTTAATCCACTTCACAAGAGTTGGGTTGACTTGTAGTCTTTGAAGTCGGTCCAGTAACAAGTGAATATTGATGGTGTTAAAAGCAGATGTAAAATCCATAAATAAAATCCTAACAAAGGCATTTGGTGACTCCAAATGTCTAGTGACCGTGTCTAAGAGAGTTAAATTAGCATCCTCCACGCCCCGTTTTGACTTGTAAGCAAACTGAAATGGATCCAGACCCTGACCTGCATTGGCAGTGAGCTCCCCAGCTATCACCCTCTCCATGCATTTACAAAAGACAGAGGTGAGTGCCACTGGTCTAAAATTCTCCATCTCTTTAGCATTAGGTTTTTTAGGAACAGGGATTATCGCCTCCTTCCATGCTTTTGGAACATAACCAGTGTTCAGTGATGGCTGGAAGAGCTGAGCCACCATTGAGTCGAACACTCCTTCAGTATACGGCTATCAAGTCCGTCTGGGCCAGGAGCTTTCCTTGGCTGTAACCTTGAAAGAATGAATGAACAAAGGGTAATTTCCAAAGTAATTGGAGTGGTAGCCTTACTGTCAGTAGTCGGTTCCCAGACCTCCATTGCTCACATTGAACATTGTGTAAAAATTATTCAGCTGCTCCACAAAGGAGTTAGGATCCTGACACTGCACTCGAGCTGAGACCTGTGCTTTCCCCATCATCAAGTTAAGATTCTGCCATGCTGCCTTTGTATTCCCTTTGGTAAATCTTTCCTCCATCTTGTCTTTATATTGAAGCTTTGCCAGGCTTGTTTTAATTTTTAATTCCTTTCTCCGTTCATTTACACGTTTTTTTGTCACCTCAATAAATGCCATTTTCTTTAAATTAATATGTTTAATTTCTTTACTGACCCATGGCTTATTTTTTGGGTAGAATCTAACTTGCTTAGTGGGGATGGCATTACCCACACAAAAAGACATCCAAATTCCTGTCATTGCTCTGAAAAAACATCTCCCAGTCAGTTGCTTCGAAAAAACACCCCCTCAGAGTTTCCACAGAATCATTATTCCAAACCTGGATGGACTTTATTTGAATCTTATGCAATTTCAGTCTCTGTCTATATTTTGGCAACAATAATATTACATTATGGTCTGAAAGGCAGAGGGGAGGGATTTAGAGACGTATGCGCCAGGTATATTACCAAAACACAGATCCAACTTTCTGTCCAAGCGTGTTGCAACTGTCACATATTGCTCTAAATGTGGGAGAAATTATCCAACATCACATCTATTAAAATCTCAGAGCAGGAAGATAGGCTGATCAGCTGCTCTGGACACAGCATTGTTTGTTGGCCTTCTTTGGGTGTGCTAGAGTTTCCGAGTATGAGCGGGAGAGAGCAGAGATTGTGGCGTTAGATTTGCTGCGTGATAGACAGGGGCGAGGAGAGGGCGAAAAGGCTCCTGGGGTGGTGGCAGGTCGCGACACCCGTATGGTGAGTGAGGTCGGCATGGCGGGGAGTTCGGATGGGAGTGTGGGGGTGCTGGTGTGGGGGTAGGGTTTGAGGAATCACGGTATGTTCGGCGGAAGAAAAAGCGGGCACGGAAGAAAGACTGTGGTGAGAGTAGTTCGGGAGAGGGTGTAGGGCCGGCGCTTGGTGGTGGGGAGCAGGGATATAAGGTGGTAGTGGTGTTTGCAGCCCCGACTTGTAAGATGTTCAACCCGGTGTCGCTCACGGCGGCGATTAGGGATCAGGTTGGTAGGGTTGTGGATGCTAGGTGTTTGAGTGGTGGTAGGGTGCTTATTGTGGTGGGTAGTGTGGCTCAGAGGGATACGTTGCTGAAGTTGGAGGTGTTGAATGGGGGTAAGGTGAAGTGTATGGTGCCTGGGAGTGTGGTGAAGGTGAGAGGGGTGATCACCGGTGTGTCAGAGGATATATCTATGGAGGAGTTAAGAGAGGTGGTGTCGGGAGGGGTTGTGGGGGGAGCGAGACAGTTGGGCAGTAGGGCATTGTGGTTAGGTAAGGTGAGTCCCACGGTGTTGTTGGAGTTTGGGGGGCCTTTGCCGAGTAGGGTGAACTTAGGGTATCTGAGTTTTTATGTGAGGGAATATGTGCCACCGCCACTGAGGTGTTTTAATTGTCAGCGTATGGGGCATGTGGCTGCTGTGTGCAGAGGGAAGAGTAGATGTGGTAGGTTTGGGGGTGCTCATGAGTATGGTAAGTGTGGGGTAGGGGACGTGGTGAGGTGTTGTAATTGTGGTGGGGGTCACAGCGCTGCGTTTGGGGGGGGTGTGGTTTGGAAGAAGCCGCGGAGGCACAGCGGGTTAAGGTGGTGGATGGGGTCACGTATGCGGAAGCGGTGAGACGAGTGGGGGGACTTGGGGATGTGTGCAGGTGGAGAAGGAGAGGGTTGTAGGCCCGGTGTCAGAGGTCGGTTCGGTTGTTCGGAGTGTGGTGTTGTCGGAGAAGTGTAAGCATGAGTGTGTGGTTGGTAAGGATTCACTGGTGGCGGGCAGGGTTGAGTTTTTGGCGTTTTTGTGTAGTGTGGTGAATGTGTGTAGTCAGGTTAAGGGACGGAATGTGAGGATTGATGTTGTGGTGGGTGCTGCGAGGGACTTTGTGGGTGTTACTGATGTCACAGGGGAAATGGTGCACGAGTTGATGAAGGGGAAGGGGGAGGGTAGGTAGTGGGTGCGTTGGAGGGCCGTGTCCAGCCTCGCTCTCCGGTACTGTTGGTGGCAGTGTATGCACCTTCAGTTGGTAGCGATCCGCCATTAACCACATTGAAGAAGAGCCACAAGAGCATTATCAGGGCCAGGAACATACTCAAGAATCACAGTCACTTGAGTGAACTTTCGAGGTAAATAATAAGGTCAAAACGTCTCCCGCACCGTGAAATTAGTTGCCCATTTATCATTTACAGCCATGCAAACACCCCCTAAGATAGTCTTCCCTGTTTTCCTAGTGTCCCGGTCATAGCGTATAAAAGAAAATCCATCCAAACTTAATACAATATCCTCAGACAACCACGACTCAGTAAAGCAAAACAAACTTGTGTTCCGATAATCGGGGTCGGTTTGTATCAGCACAAACAGATCATCTATTTTGTTCTGTAATGAGCACACATTTGACAAAATAACAGAAGGTAACGGCAGGCTACTTCCTCGTCTTCCCACCCGGTTACGAATTCCTCCTCTTGTTCTTCTTTTCCGTTGAAATATTTTCCTCAGCAGATGTACAGGAATGAAATCAAACAGTGGAGAAGTTGGTATTTTGGACGGAATATTTTGCAGATTTAGGAGTTCAAACCGCCCTTACGACATAATTATTTGGATAGTCCGCTGGTAGGCTCCCACATGCCCAAGCAGGATGAGTAGCACAAAAAGTCCACAATAGCAGTATGGATAATTTAAAAATGACGCACATCACAAGGCAGACTGCGAATCAAGTTCTTTCTAAAAAACAAGTACTCTCTGATTAAAAACAGGGACAAAAACATCAAACAGAGCTTTCAACGGCGAGTCGTTCAAACATAGGAGCGCCCCGCAATTACAATTACTTAACATTATCAAATCATTTGTCACTAATGAAGCAATATGCTGCTTTGTCTTTAGATGTTTACCAGCCAATTTCCCCCAAAAAGTATTTAGTCAGCCACTAATTGTGCAAGTTCTCCCACTTAAAAAGATGAGAGAGGCCTGTCATTTTCATCATAGGTACACTTCAACTATGAGAGACAGAATGAGAAAAAAAATCCAGAAAATCACATTGTAGGATTTTTTATGGATTTATTATTGAATTATGATGGAAAATAAGTATTTGGTCACCTACAAACAAGCAAGATTTCTGGCTCTCACAGACCTGTAACTTCTTTAAGAGGCTCCTCTGTCCTCCACACTGCAGCAGGGATTTTGGCCCACTCCTCCAGCAGACCTTCTCCAGATTTTTCAGGTTTCGGGGCTGTCACTGGGCAATACCGACTTTCAGCTCCCTCCAAAGATTTTCTATTCGGTTCAGGTTTGGAGACTGACTATGCCACTCGAGGACCTTGAGATGCTTCTTACGGAATCACTCCTTAGTTGCCCTGGCTGTGTGTTTTGGGTCATTGTCACGCTGGAAGACCCAGCCACGACCCATCTTGAATGCTCTTACTGAGGGAAGGAGGTTGTTGGCCAAGATCTTGTGATACATGGCCCCATCCATCCTCCCCTCAATATGGAGCAATCGTCCTGTCCGCTCTGCAGAAAAGCAAACCCTAAGATGGTTGTTTCCACTAGAGTGTTCCAATTCCGATACCAGTATCGAAAATTACTCCGATACTACCGCAAATGCTGGCATCGGTATCGGCGAGTACTGGAGTCTAGGCACCGATCCGATACCAGGTAATTTATTAGAAATAGGAATGTATTTACTGGTTAGCTCTGTTAGCTCTGACACAGTTCTTCTTCGCCGCTCTTAAAACAGTTGCGCTGTGCTGCGAACCACAGCTGCTGTTTTAGAGGGGCGAAGAAGAATTGATCACCTGACGCCCCGCTAAAAGGAGCTAACATTAGCGCATCATGTCCGTGGTTTGGCAGTACTTTAGAGGGGATGTTCCCACCAGTAAGACGGCGACATGCAAAATATGCAAAGAAGCAATTTCGAGGGGTGGCACGAGTGTTGCAAATTTAAACACCACCAACTTAATCAAACATTTTAAGACGCGTCACGCTAAAGAGCATGACGAATTCACCAAAGCTAAGGGGAAAAAATGAGGACGAACTGCAGCTGCAAACTCTGGAAATTGCCTTCAAACTACAAAATACATTTTCCAAAAGACTGGCAAAAAGCAACAATGTTAACCGACAACATTTTGGAGTTTATTGTCCTGGATGACCAACCCCTGTCTGTCGTCAGAAATGTGGGATTTCGCCATTTAATGGAGCCTTTGGAGAGCCAAGGTACTGTTTGCCAGGTTGTAGAAGACCCAGTTAAAAACACATCTATTTAATCTGCATTTTGTATAATGTGACTACATGTAACCATGTGACTGTAATTTATGTCTGAGTGTCTAAATGTATTGTAATGTACAATGTAAAGCGACCTTGAGCTATGGAAAGTTTCATACATAAAACTTCTTGTATATATATTTTAAAAAAACTGCGCTACCAAAAATATACGACACAGTTAAGGAACACATTTCATATATGCTGAAAGACGTGCATGCAGTTAGGCTTTACCACGGACATTTGGAGCTCCGACGTGTGCCCCATGTATTTGCTAAGTTTTACATCACACTGGGTGGACAGAGTCAACATTTACCCCTCAAAGTGCGGTGCTTACCACAATGATAATCATATCACAGTCATGCAGGCATAGTATGATCTTTTTCTTTTAACACACTGGTATCGGTACTCGGTATCGGCCGATAAACACAGCACGAGTATCGGAATCGCTGTCTGTAGGGAAAAAAATGGTATCGGAACATCTCTAGTTTCCACCTCCATGCTTCACAGTTGGAATGGTGTTCTTGGGGTTGTACTCATCCTTCTTCTTCCTCCAAACATGGTGAGTGGAGTTCAGACCATAAAGCTCTACTTTTGTCTCATCATACCACATGACCTTCTCCCATTCCTCCTCTGGATCATCCAGATGGTCATTGGCAAACTTCAAACAGGCTTGGACATGGACTTGCTTGAGCAGGGGGACCTTGCGTGCGCTGCAGGATTTAAATCCATGATGGCGTAGTGTATTACTAATGGTTTTCATTGAGACTGTGGTTCCACCTCTCTTCAGGTCCTGCCATGTAGTTCTGGGATGATCTCTCACCTTCCTCATGATCACTGATGCCCCACGAGGGGAGATCTCTCATGGAGCCTAGACCGAGAGAGATTGACCGTCATCTTGAACTTCTACCATTTTCTAATAATTGTGCCAACAGTTGTTGCCGTCTCAAGCGTGCAGTATACTCAACGTTCCCGACCGGGCACATGCCAAAGTGATGTCAAAATGATGGGGATTTTTTCACCACTTTTTTTTCAGTGGCGCGCGACAAAATGGAAACAGGAAGCATGGACGAGTTCGAGGGCACAGTAAACGATTCATTATAACACAGGTGTGTTAATGGTTCATAATAAAACTGTAAATGGTTCATAACAACACAGTTAAGATAATCTTAGCCACTGTTGACATTAATTTCAATGCTGCTGCCAGTACTGCCATCGTTTACCTTTTTCTGCTTCTTCTAGTCCGTAGAAATATCAAAGTCGGTAGCCTCTCCTCAGTTGCTACACCTCTGTTCAGGAGAACACTGCACCAGCACAATTATAAATAGCTACAGTACTCCCATGATGTAACTTTGGCGTGTGCTAGGTCAGGAACTTTAAGTATACTGTAGGGCTGTCCCCGACTAAGTATTTCTTTGGTCGACCAAGACTCGACTGATCTCTCATTACAATTGACTAATCTAAATTTTGAAACGTTAAACTTTTCAAAACTGTCACCCTCACTGATTTTGATAAAACCAATTTGTTTGATGCTTTACAGCGCTGTTGGAAGAAGTAATCAGAAACCACTACACAAGTAAAAAGGGTGATTGACAAGACAAAAATGTATCTGATCCGACTCAAATCACGCCGATTTTCCGGATTCAGCCGCTATAAAATGATTCCTAATATTAAGATTCAGGTGTCACCTGTTATTGCTCGAATGCCAATATAATTACAACTGCCTAGTTGTATTCAACTGTTAAGTAATATCAATGTAATACAAAATAAAAATCTTGTTTAACATGTAAATAAGCAGAGCGAGTCAATTAAATGACGCATGCTATAGCCTTTTTTAGAACCACAGATGACATTCACCGCGAGAAAATGCACCTTTATAGGCTACCTTGCAAACGAATGTGGAACTGTCTTCACCGGACATTCGATCTGATATCTTTAACCTAGATTCATCCAATTGTAAATTTAAATAGGAAATAAACCTGTTTTGTTTCGTCTCTGGTTGTAACAATAGTGGCTTATTTTGTGATTAGATCACTCTAACCACCGACATACAGTAGGCTAAACATTTCATTTAGTGCAGATGTTAACGAGTAGATTATTCAAAGCAGCTCATGTTACCATGCACCTACATAAGCTGTTTTGAAGTGGAAGGCTACATATTTAATGTTGAACAATGTTATGAAAACCATTGTTGGTAGAGTTTGCTTTCAACTTGTTTCAACTTTGATGAAATGCTTATATACTACGGATTTATTATGCACCTTTTTAGAAAGTTCTATAATACCAACAGTAAGCTACGTTTCAAGTGCAGGACAGGTTATAGTGAATCTAACAACTGCTACAATTTCATGCTCGCATGAGAAGTCCGAAAACAAACTATGCAGATAAATGAAAGGGAATTTCAGTTTATGGCATGTGGTATAGTCCTTATTGAATATAATTTTGGAACACGCCTATTAAAACCCGTCTTCGTTTCCTCGTTGCGGAGATTCCCTGTTCCGGGACGAGAAGTACTTAAATAAATGTACTATGATCAACCCATGCTAGTGGACTCAGGAAATCATTATTTCAACCAAGAACCTTTCCTGCAAAATAATCATCATTTACTAGCACTGATGTCTGCTAACCAGATGCTCTTGGATGTTCCAAAATCTTTACTCTAAAATATGTGGGGTCTAGTATACTATAGTACAGGCTTCATTTGTTTGGCTGGAGCACAAGTATCAATCTGCATTCTACACTGAGGTACTGCTGATTTATGGAATGCCCCATCTAATCTCTCTGGTGCCCTGTTGAATCCTAGGACTATGACCTAGGATGACCGGACCACTTGGACCAAAACGCACAACCACCTGGCTTAACAACGATCTTGTCCAAAGCCACTGTCACTACCCACAACCCACCTGGCTGTCCTTGTTCCTGTATACCTGGTGGATCAGGCCCTAGGACTACTCACTGGACCTTAATATGTAATAAATGACTTGGCCTTAATTGGACATGCACTCTTGAACTTAACACCCAGATATTAATAGGGATTTTTTTCTAGCCACTCTGCTTAAATTTCCCATTCTTGCTTGCTCTTTGGAATTTCAGGCTAGGTGGCTGTAAAAGCACTTTGAGACAACTGCTGATGTAAAAAGGGTTTAATAAAATACATTTGATTGATGCTGATTAGGGAATCATTATAGAGTGAGTCTACCTTTTATTAGACAAATCAGCTTTTCACATAATCTAAAAACTATAATGTGTGCACAGTATTTTTTATATTTTTGCTTCAGGTCCGGCCTTCTGAATGCAACTTTGTCTAAAGATTTGTTTAGTTGGCAATGGTGAAAGAAATAGTTGAGAAAACCAATTCAGTCTGGGTAGCAGTCACCCGCAATGGGTACTAGGACCCCTAGTAGTACAGTAACCCAAAAAATGTGGAACCTACTTTAAATAAGCACGAGTATATTTTTTGGGACACTTTGCATAACACACACTGATGCAACACAATCATATTGCATTTTCTCTAACATGCAAGCTTTTCTAGTTTGATTTCAATAGTAAAATCCAATTGTTTACTTTAAACATAAGCACCCCGAATAATTTGGTAGTATCTTTATTTTGTTATAGTTTATTTTTGTTGTGTTATTTATCGGTAACTATATTATGTAATCTTGCACCTTTATCTTGGCAGGGTCCCCGTTTCAAACGAGAAACTTACTGTATCTATCGCAAATCCCGGGCAGCGTTATGTCAATGCGCGTTGCCTCATGCTGGGAGGAGTACCCATAGTCAGGCTCAAAACACTGACTACGTACACTGTCCTGCAATGCACCGACTCAGCCCACTACACCACACGGACACCCTTGCAATTAACAGTCTTGACATTACTCCTTTCATAAATTTTCAAAATGTTCTTTATGCTTTCTCTCTGAGATTTTTGTTAGAAAAGGAAGAAAAGTTCCTACTCTGAAATGCCATGAAAAAGTCTCCTCTACCATCTTGTCCTGAGGCTAATATAACAAAGAAGGACATTGTGGACATGCAAAAGAAATGCTAATGATTTGAATATCATCTAATATTTTGAGCCAAATGCCAGGATAGAATAGTGAATTTCATTGTTTTTAGTTGGTTTCAGAGACATCCCCAAACCCTGGCATTCAGAAGTTCAGCCCGGTATTGTAGGCCTATATGCTCAACCCCAAAGTATTTCGTAACATTTTCACAGCCTTCAGTATTTTGTGCCTTCAGTATTTTGAGCCATCCCTGATCTATGTAGTAATCATAAAATTCAGACTTAAGGGTCTTTTAAAGAGACAGTACAACAAAATTAGAAAATGTCAAATTGGTTTCTTTGCACTCTAACCAAGTCCAGTGTTTGACTTACAATGTACCCTACTAGCCTGAGATCAACTGTCGAGCTCAACAGTAAATCAAATGGGATGGCCTGCTGGGCCAGTACACTTTCCCCCCTGGTGAAACATGTTTTCTATTCAGATTTAATTCTTCCCAGTGACCCATACATATCATATTGGGAATCAAACTTGCTATCAATCAGCATTCATTTTGAAAGCTGAGGCAAATGTCAAAGCACTCCCTATTTGTCCCCAGTGAGCGCCTCCTGATTGAGCACAGTCTGTACTCGCTTGCTGTTTACTGCTGGGTACGTAGAATCCAACACACTTCAACATTGGTACTCATGTTCCACAATCACAAAGTTCTGCTTTGTAGAATTTCTTTATATTTAGACAATTTTACAATTTAATTATTAGCAAAATTATAGTAAGACTACAGAATGAAGGTGCTTGCTTGTTAAAGAAAAGCCAATAATTTACATAAAAAATTACAACAAATGTAAGTACAGAAATAAAAATTTTAAAAAAACTGGTAAATATATGTCCACAATTACAGAAAACTCGGATTATTTACATTTTATGGTGCAATATGAGTGTACACGAGTGTACTGTCACAATAATTTTCTTTCCATAAAGAACAAAGACTACTGCGAGTACAGTAACTCAACTACTGCACCAACCCCATACTAGTTGAGAGAGGACAGCTTGTGTGCTGTGTTACACATGTACTTTGCATAAGAGGTAAGTGCCTCAAATAGTCAGAAACCCACACAAATAAAATACTTAATTAAACGCAAAGATTTAGATTTCCTAATCTATTTACAGAAAGAACAACATAACTTAAAAAAAAATGTATGTATTGCAATTAAAGTTAATATGTTAAAATTTGGCTAAATCATATTTGAAACTATGGACATTGGTTTACTTGGAACTAAATACATAAGTGTATATAAGTGCTCTTTCTTCCCAAAATCACTTTCCAGCATCTCCTTGTATAGATCGGTAGTTGTGAATTCAACCCAGGTTGAATTGTTGATGAATGTGTTGCCTCAATATGTAGCCTCAACATGCATATAGTAACTAAATGCTTGTGTTAAACAAACAGTGTTGTACAAATTGGACTGCTTTGTGTCCCGTCTAAAAAGATTGTTGGTTATTACTTGTTACATTATTCTGACATTAAAAATGTGTTTTGTTAGAAATGTAATTAATGACATTAAAGCTTAGCCCTTTTTTAGGCCAGCGCCCCCCCCTATCCATTATCCAGTTCTCTTGCCTCCCCACATCAAATAAGATGTAGGCTAATTGCCCATAAATATAAATATAATATAAATAAATATATTGATATTGATGTTACTTTTGTTATCATCAAAAACCATAAAAAGCACATTGAATGACAAACAACAGATTTGTCTACTGGGAAACAAACCACAGCCAATCAGAAACAAGTTAGAAATTTAACATTACAATATAAATTAAACAAAGGCCAATCAGAAATGCCAAACAATCATTCCTATGAATTGTTCCAATGGATAGCAAGCTGGCAATTATCAAGTGGCAGTGTCCTTTTGAGCTCACCTGCCAAGGGGACTGGTAGATTAAAAAAATCCAGCAGCCAAGCATGTTTTTGCTGGCCAAAATAATAAATTGACAATTCGTTACAAATATAACATTCACTACAGTACATTTCATTGAGATAAAGTATTAGACTTAAACTTAGAGGCCAGAACAAAAACGTTTAACCAAATTTTTTTCATATACTGTAATTAGTTGTAGAGCTGCAACACACAGAACAACTCATCACCACAGCCTCAGCATCATACTGTACCCAGCACATAGAACAAATCATTAGGGATACAGTATGACGCTGAGGCTGTGGTGATGATTTGTTCTGTGTGCTGGCTACAGTATGATGCTGAGGCTGTGGTGATGAGTTGTTGATGATGGGCCAATAACACTTTTTATAGAACGAGTACAAGTAAAAAGTACTTCATTTTGGGTACTTGCCAATAAGAGTAATAATAATAATAATAACAATAATAATTACCACAAGGGATATTGAAGATGATGACCTGAGAGCACGTGAAGGAGTGTAAACATGGAGAAGTTGAGTATGGTATTGGGGTGCAAGAATATTTAATTTTTTTTTTTTAATTTAACCTTTATTTAACCAGGTGAGTTGACTAAGAACAGTTTCTTATTTACAGCAACGACCTGGGAGCAATTAGAATAAAGTGTCTTGCCCAAGGACACAACGACATATGGCTCAGTCGGGAATCGAACTGGCAACCTTCTGACTACAAGTCTGACTCCCTCCCCACTGAGCCATCTGCGCCCCAATATGAAGTGCCTTATAAGTCAGTAGCGAGACCTTGAATTCAACTCTATGCTTTACTGGAAGCCAGTGCAATTGCTGAAGAACTGGAGATATACTGATACAAGGACTTTTAATAACTGTTACATTTATCAAGCTAAAATCTGCAATTAGATGTTCATCAGCCAATTCAAATATAGAAAAGTAAATGTTCCTACATATCCAGAAGAACATCATTTACATTGCAGGTCAAGAATGTGTAATATTTATTTAGAAATGTTGTCAATAGTTTACATCTCCTTCTCTAATTAGTTAAAATGAGAGAAACATGTAAGTGAAAACAAATGCAATAGCTGCATGTTTGTGTTTGCATTTGCACTAAGAATTGAAGATGTTTTTTTTGTTTGAAGTGACTTTCTCCAAACAGGGATAATGACCTAATCATATAATATTCTTTTAAGGTATTTGATTGTTTTATTATAATAAGTACACAATTATAGCTGTACTATCACTGTAATCTGTTGAACAAAATATAAATAGGCTACATCTTATTTCCTTCAAGTCATATTTCTTATAATTAGTATGTCAGAACTTACACTATTTTGTTCACCCAGAAGTGATGCAAACTACTGACATTTGTCTTTCCTTCCCGAAGGTGTATTATTAATTCATGCGACGCTACAGTATGAGACTAGACTAATAACTTGTAGCCTTCGTTCGGTCCTGTACTTAAATGTGCACATTTCCTTGAGGATTCGAATATATGCACCTAAAATTTTACAAATATTAGGCTACATCAAAATAGAAATTAGAAATGCAATTTCGTATTTCGCCATTTGAACTCTACTGGAGAACACTGCGGTTAACCTAGACACTTGAAAATCAGTAAACTAGCAGACACTTGGAATTCTGATGCACGGCTGTACAAGAACTTATGGGAGAGCAATCTGATAAGCGCTTTTGATTTCAAATAATTATGTTTCGCAACGTGGCAAATGCATTCGCTTGGTTGTGTATTTCTGTAAATCTACATTACTGTCTAAAATCAAATAATTTCTTTATCATTCCACTTGGTATGCATAAATATAAAACCCCTGTATATATACACCCGGTATGGAGCATTTGACTGTAGTACTTTAGAGAAATGCACATGTAAATGTACAGTAGGGGACCATATGGATATTTAAATGGTGAATTTTTAAAGGAACATTACAGCCTAAAGTCTAATTTCTTTATACTTCCACTTGATATACATTAGCATATGCCCCCTCTACACTCACCTAAAGGATTAATAGGAACACTGGTTCAATTTCTCCTTAATGCAATTGATCTACTCAACCAATCCCATGGCAGTTGCTTCAATGCATTTAGGGGTGTGGTCCTGGTCAAGACAATCTCTTGAACTCCAAACTGAATGTCAGAATGGGAAAGAAAGGTGATTTAAAAAATGTTGAACGTGGCATGGTTGTTGGTGCCAGATGGGCCGGTTTGAGTATTTAACAATCTGCTCAGTTTCTGGGATTTTCACACACACAACCATTTCTACGGGTTTACAAAGAATGGTGTGAAAAGGGAAAAACATCCAGTATGCGGCAGTCCTGTAGGCGAAAATGCCTTGTTGATGCTACAGGTCAGAGGAGAATTGGCCGACTGCTTCAAGCTGATAGAATGGCAACTTTGACTGAAATAACCACTTGTTACAACCGAGGTATGCAGCAAAGCATTTGTGAAGCCACAACACGCACAACCTTGAGGCGGATGGACTACAACAGCAGAAGACCCCACCGGGTACCACTTATCTCCACTACAAATAGGAAAAAGAGGCTACAATTTGCAAGAGCACACCAAAATTGGACAGTTGAAGACTGGAAAAATGTTGCCTGGTCTGATGAGTCTTGGTTTCTGTTGAGACATTCAGAAGGTATAGTCAGAATTTGGCGTAAACAGAATGAGAACATGGATCCATCATGCCTTGTTACCACTGTGCAGGCTGGTGGTGGTGGTATAATGGTTTGGGGGATGTTTTCATGGCACACTTTAGGCCACTTAGTGCCAATTGGGCATTGTTTTAATGCCACTGCCTACCTGAGCATTGTTTCTGACCATGTCCATCCCTTTATGGCCACCATGTACCCATCCTCTGAAGGCTACTTCCAGCAGGATAATGCACCATGTCACAAAGCTCGAATAACTTCAAATTGTTTTTTTTTAAATGACAATGAGTTCACTGTACTAAAATGGGCCCCACAGTCACCAGATCTCAACCCAATAGAGCATCTTGTGGAACGGGAGCTTCGTGCCCTGGATGTGCATCCCAGAAATCTCCATCAACTGCAAGATGCTATACTATCAATATGGGCCAACATTTCTAAAGAATGCTTTCAGCACCTTGTTGAATCAATGCCACATAGAAGTAAGGCAGTTCTGAGGGCGAAAGGGGGTCAAACACAGTATTAGTATGGTGTTCCTAATAATCCTTTTGGTGAGTGTTTATGTACAGCATGTATAGAACACTTTGGAAAACAACTTGAAATCTGAAACTGGAAGAAATATAAAATGGATTTGCTCAATAGTTCCAGGCAATGACTGATATATTTGAGTACAGGACATCCCTGACTGCAGCCAAACTGAAAATGAAACATTTTTACAGTATCATTTGAGTTTTTACCAAGTAAATGTCCCACTGGAAAATGAACTCAAATCTGAAACTGGAGAAGCTATAAAAAGACTTTGCTCCATAATTCCACACAATGACTGATATTTGAGTTAAGGAAATCTCCGACTACAAAATCAAACAATTTTAATTTATAAATATGGAGATTTTTCTTAGTAAAATCCCATACCTCTACTGTTACATGACCAAAAATCTTAAACTTCAGGTGCTTTAAAAAGACTTGAAATATATCCACCTGTCTAATTTCATTTTGAAGCATATTGCAAATTTAGTGTTAATCCAACTAACCTCATTTCACTACCGAAATATTACTGCGTCCTTCAGTTATTTGATAGATCAAAATGAAATTTGGTGATCTAAACATTTTTTATAAATGAAAGTCATGGAAATTGTCAGGGGTGCCTAAACTTTTGCATACGACTGTATTTAGTAATAAACCAGAAAGAATAACTAAAAGATTACATTTTCATACTGGGCTATCGGATCATAATCGGACACTGGTATCACGGACACTAACAAAACAAAGGTTCATATACCAGCAGAAAAGTAAAAAAGTTTTTTTTTCAATTATACCAAAGCTGTTTATTAATGAATTTCAAAGCCAGTTAAATCAACTAACTTGGAGTGAGGTCCTGTCCACAGAGGTCACTTCTAGGAGCTTAATGACCAAGGTCAATGTGGGCAAACTTGGGAAAACATCAATAGAGCTTTAAAGACAACCACCAAAGAGATAGAGTTTGAATTACAGGTGCAGGGAACCTTAACTAAAGAAAAATACCAAATATCTTCTATGTGTAATAGTTGTCTAATTAATTCGTTTCAAGATTTGTCACAAGGCTTTGGTCCAAGAGGGAAGGTGACTACACCATCAAATGATAATCTTCCTCTGTTTAGCATCTCCGAAGTGCCCTCCATAACTAAAATCTTAGGCCAGTTTAAGAACGCCAAGGCTAAGGATGGTTTTGAGTGTGATTGTGTGCATTTTATAAGAAGTATAAAAGCATCCTCTGTACTCCATCTGTTAAACCTATCCATTAAACAATTTTTTTCCCAATGCCTGGAAATCAGTCATAACCCGTCTTTAAAGGTGGTGATGCAACTAATATAATCAACTACAGACATATTAGTATCCTCCCTGTTGTCTCCAAAGTAAAGGAAATGATATTCTGTGACCAGTTGCTAGCCTATTTAAATCAAGGCCATTTTCCACTGCACTGTATGCAATTTAGATTCAGGACACATCAGGCCACAGACAGCTACTTGTTATTTAATTGAGCAAACAAATTCCAGCCTTGACAAAGTGGGGGTTGTTGGGGCTGTTTTCCTCGATTTTAAGAAGGTGTTTGATACAGTTAATCATAATGTTTTGTTATCCAAACTGTCAAAGATAAATTTCTCTTACAATGCTCTGACATGAATGGAGTCTTACTGAGATTGTAGAAAGCAGTGCACCAGGATTAATGATAGATGCTCCTCCTTTGCTAACTGCACTACTGGAGTCCCTCAGGGATCTATTTTAGGGCCAATTATATTTAGTTTATAATGACCTACCTCCGATTTGCCCAGAAGTCCACATCCAAATGTATGCAGACGATACATTTATCTATACCCATGCAAAAACTAGAGAACATGATGTAGCAGCAAAACTTACTACAGTACTAAACAAAGTATCAGACTGGTTAAATGGTAATCAAAGCACTTAATAGTGCCTCATTCACCCATACATTCAGTCATTCATACACCAACGACATGGTCAGCCATGCTCATCTAGAGCAGCTGGGGTTAGGTGTGTTGCTCATGGACACCTCAACACTTGGTCAGGGGGACCCGAGGATCGAACCACAAAACTTCTGGTTGCTAGACAACCTACTTGATCCACTACCACCCAGTTGTCTCAATTTTCTTACTCTTAATATAAGCAAAACAGTGGGCATGAATTTCTCTATCAAAAAGAATGTTACACAACATCAGCCTGATATCTGTATTATGGGAGAGTTGATACATATTGTTATCATTTCAAGTATCTGGGCAATATTATTGATTCTAAACTTAAGTTTTAAAATCGGATAGAGTGACGGTCTGAGCTTGACAATCATGTCCTTCAGTGACTTGAGGTTGATAGGATCAAAAACCTCCCCAAAGTCAGCAACAGGTGTTGAGATCGGAGGGATAGATGAATTAGGACAGACACTAAGTTGTAATTTAGTGATTGTGTTAATAAAAAATCTTAGGAAGTGTTCCCATAGAGCCTATGAGGCAACAGACAATGTGTTAACAGAAGGGTTTATAGAAGATTGAATGACTGAAAGCAAGACCTTGGGGTTGGAGTGGTTAGATTCAATTAAATTTGAGAAATAAGCTGCTTTCGCAGACTTTGCAGCATTCTGGTATACAGTGAGAGGGTCTTTGAACATGTGGAATGAGACCTGTAGCCTGTCCCGTTTCCATTTGCGTTCAGCCTTTCAACAGACTTGTCTTTGGTGACAAGTATCAGAGTTATGCCACATTTCAGATTTCAGTTTGCACTTGTGAGGCTTTAGGGGAGCAGTTACATTTATAACCCTGGGCCAAGGCGAGCTTAAAAGGCTAAAATGTTGATCCACATCCAGATCAGGCAGTGGTTGGTCTAGGTGCAACTGTGAGCAAAGTTCAGTAAAGCACAGATCGAAATTAGTGCTAAACTGTGAGGAATAGAACCGCAACAATGTAATAGGTGCAATAGTGACCTGGGAGAGCCCTGGAAGGGACAGAGAAAATAGAATCGGTTTATGATCAGAAAGTAGAGAATCTGAAAAAACAATGTCAGTGACATCAAGTCCATAGGATACTACTAGATCCAATGTGTGGCCCTGGATATGAGTGAAGTTTTTAATCCACCGTGATAGATTAAAAGCAACTATTAGATTAATAAATTCCTGCGCCAATGGATTTGAGAGGCAGCACATGTGAATATTAAAATTGCCCACCAATAGAAGCAGTCATAGTTAGTGGCAATATTACAGATAAACTCAGTAAAATGATGAATAAAATTATTTTTAGAGTGAGGAGGGCGATAGATCACCACTAGACATACGGGACCGTTCCAGTCAAGGTGGAGGAGTTGGGCTTCAAAGCTGGAAAAAGGTGCTATATGGACAAGCCAGCAGCGTGATGAGAGAGAGTTATTTAAAATGGTTATAATCCCGCCCCCACATCCACTAATACGAGGAGAATTTAAAAAAATGTAGAGGTCGGTGGAAACAGTTCTGAGAAGGGAGTTAAGTCGCCAACCTTTATCCAGGATTCTGTGATTAATATAAAATTTAGGTGTGAAGAGTAAAAATAATTTAATACAAAGGTTTTATTCACCACAGAGTGGGCGTTTATTAGCGCCATCTTCGGAGGAGGAATAGTAGCGTGAGATGAAGACGCTTTTCTTAATGAGCAGAGATTTCTGAGATTAGCTCCTTGCGGCCGGGACAAGAGACTACTTCGGATAGCAGCCCAAGTAACATGACTCCGAAACCGGGGGAAAACAGGACGGAGCCATTGATAGACTGCACCCCGCGGGCGCCAGGCAGCAAGGACGCCTTGAAGCGAGACACCTGTTCATAGGTAAGCCTTCAGTTTCGCAATTTCTCTGTGAGGAGATGAGCTGCCAGCGGTGAATATCATGCAAGGAGATCGATCAGAGAGGCTTGTGCGATTTGTAGCAGGGACAGTCCACGTCGAAGGATTGGGAATTAGTGAGTGAGTCCACAGCAAAGAGGCAGATGTCAAGGAGGGTTTGCCGGGCGTAGACCAGACGTGTAGAGCAGGAGACAGACACGGCTAACAAACAGAGGACAAGCCAGGAGAGCAACAAACTGCAGGCCGAACACACAGGCGCCATCTTGACTAGAATGCAGGTGCATCTTGAACCAAAATCCTGAATTTTATAACATGAAATGTATATTGTGTATGCTGGTTTATACTTTATGTAATAATTGTTGTTATATGTTGTTTGTTGTTATGTTTTTATTTGTTTTGATAGTATTGTCTGTATTGTCCTTGCACAGGGACCACAGATGTAAATTAGCTGTATAGCCAACTCTGGTACAGGGCTTGAACTGTCCATGGCCCCTGACAAATACACTAATAATTGAATTGAATTACTGTATTTCTTCTGGGGTCTTTATTTATCTCTACTGAAGAAGGTAACCAGCTTTTATTTGAAGCAGGCTTTTGTTAGAGGCAGGCCTTTATTTCAAATTTCCTCTATTTGATAAGTATAAATGGCTATATTTTAGTGTCAATCCTTGTTCCATTTTGCTCTTTTATTTTGCTCTTTTATTGTTAACACAATCTCAACACTTCTTGTAACTGTTCCAATAAGTTCATGTAAAAAGTTGTTGAATATGAATTCGCTTGCATTGAATGGGAGCTGTGTTACAAACTACACCATGCTGAGTAAAACATACATTGACTGAAATACCGGCAAGACAATAATACTAAGCGATACTCATTCCTGCTTCCGCAAGCAGCCATTCCGTAAGATTTCTGTCCAACCCCAGTTGCGACTACCTTGAGTTAGCATTTCATCCTGTTAATGAGTAATGTCAAATGTGCTAAATTAGTTTTGGAACAAAAACCTACTGAATGGTAGCTTGCAGGACTGTTGAAAATAGCATGAATATTTTGTTGAATCTAGTAAGTTAAAGTGGTAAAAATGTACATTACGCTTAACTGGAATTCACATTATATGAAAGGCACCTATGAGATTATCCACACAAATTTTTCCCTCGCCTTTATTTAAGGCCGGCCTTTATTTGTCTGTGTTTACTACGCCCTGAGTTAAATGACTAACAGTTTTTATTTGAGTAAATACAGTAATGTTGCTTTAAGGAGATCAGCATTCAAATCTCCATTGGGTCCCACTGTTTACATGTGAATTTCTACAAAATTATACAGTTAAAATACGAAATAAATTGTGGTTTAACATGTATTTCAATATTCAAATGTACCTATACTTTATTAAAGTGATGTTTTCATGTCTGAATATTCCATTCTCACTATAGAAAATAATCACCAACTAGTGTCTGGATAAATATCAAATATGTTAATTGGTATCCAACCAGAAAAACTATAATTGTTTGTTTTTTTGAGTACTTGAGAAGACCTCCAGTAGGCAAATCAAACTACAAACTGGACAATTACCATATGTAATGCTGAAGTAAAATTTAGTAAAAGAAGATAAACTATATACAGTTAGATCACATAGGCTTCTCACTTAAACAGCACATACAAGCTTATATAATTACCACCCAAAGCTTTCTTGTTTTTGAAAACAATTTATAATTTTATTAGACAGATTAAATATAACTTCCCGCTGTGTGGAATTCCAGCGGAATTCAACCGGCTCGTAGCAGCGGCGGTAGGCTGGGGTGTGATAAGGGCCATCACCCCCACGAATAAGCTTAGCTCTCCCATTGTTTGAATGGTGGCCAACCCTCCCTTTCTCTTCCCTGAACTGCTTGAAAACATAATTAAGAAACAGTTTGGGAGATGCTCAAAACGGTAATGATGTGCTGTTCGAACAATCCGTCACTACTGCTTTCATTAGTGAATCATTCAATTGTGGCGTTCATTAATATATCATTTAGTTATAACTCCTTCAGTTCAATACAAAACATATTACCGCAAACAAATACGAAATTCATAGTTTTTTTAATTGTAGCATAGTATTAACCATATACTATATACTATAAAAATGTGTGTGGATTAGACCATATACTCATTATGAAAATGTTTACTGAGGTAATAAATCAAGTACCGGTATATTATGTCTCTCATTCTCAGACTATTTCAGAAACAGAGCTCTTTTGTAACCAGACGTATCGCCCCCAGCTGGAATTCAGATAGAATGCAGGTTTAAGGCACTTCCTCATTTGCGTCAATTTGCCAAACCAGATGCTCACCCTGTGGTTGAACCACAAGTTTTTTGTGTACACACTAACATGCATGTACTCCACTTTGGTAATAGCTGGTTTTACATAATCAGCCAACATTTGCGATGGGTGTTTAACATTTGTAACACAATGACTAGCAGGGTGCCCATCAATGCAGGTCTGGGCGAGGGAAGATTACATGTCACCTTTCTACAAAAATTATGCACGCTTTGTAAGTGTGTCCGCAATGCTGATATTTTTTTACACAAAACAAGATTTCTGGGCAATGTACAGTGGGGTACCCGCTTTATGCGCTAAAATATGGTAATTTTCTGGAACTATGGAGCAAAGACTTTTTATAGCACCTCAAGTTTCAGATTGTCATTTAACAGTAGAGGTATGGGATTTTACTTGGAAACATTTCCATTTTCATACCTTAAAATTGTTTGATTTTCATTATGGGTGCAGTCAGTGATGTCCTGTACTTAAATATCAGTCATTGCCTGGAATTATGGTGTTCTGTACATATGGTGTTCTGTACATATAGAGAGAGCGTATATTAATATCAAGTGGAAGCTTAAAGAAAATATTATCACTAGGCTGTAATGTTCCTTTAAAATATCACCATTTAAATATCCATTGGGTCCCCTACTGTACATTTATATGTTCATTTCTCCAAAGTGCTGCACTAAAAGTGCTCCATACCAGGTGTACATATAGAGGGGTTTTATATTTATATATACCACATGGAATGATGGAATAAATACATTATTAGATTTTAGGCTGTAATGTAGCTTTACAGAAATTTATAACAAATTGAATGCATTAGCCGTGTAGAGAAATGTAATTATGTTCTCAGACAGTTCTTTGGTATTGTTGTTCCAATCGTTACATGGTTGAGCAATACAACTGTTTCCTATCTATATACTGCATTGTACATTAGGCTACTATTCCCTCTCTGGCACTTTAAGAAAACAACTATGTCCATCCATGGCTAATCAGTAAAGTGTTGCGGAGCATAACGCTCTGAAAGGGGGAGGAAGTATCGGCTTGGAGAATCTGGCCTTTTTCACAAGTACACATACTTATGCACAGAATCGGGCCCGATACCAACTGGTACCGGTCCACCTCTACAAATCAACACAGCCTCAGCAGCATACTGTAGCAAGCACACAGAACAACTCATTACCACAACTTCAACATCAGTGTAGCTAGCTGCTTGAACCTCCATCTGCAAACCTCAATTTCTCACACAACCTCCTTTTCATCTGTGGGATTTTGGTTCAAAGGTTGGCTTACTCAAAGTAAATAAACTATTTAATTAAAGTTAGCTGCAGCAGACCAGTGGCAAGCAGGCCTGTATTAAGATTTCACGGTGCTCCTGGGAAACTGTGCCTCAAGTGCCCCGCACATCACAGCACTCACTGCACCAAACCTACTTCTAAATTATTTTTATACTGATTTAGATGTCACTGACAGCACTGCGAAGAAACATACCATTAACAAAGCTTTCCAAAATCTAAATAGCAAAAAAAAAGTGATGTCTATCAAAAACATTCAGTGGTTTTTGCATGAGTAAAACCTGAGAATGTTTGTAGAGCACTGTCTGTAACAGGTTTAAAGTACTATTCTAACATGTCTCTTTTACCACTCACCTCCACATCCAACCTACTGTCCCTCACATCCCTCTAAACATCACCTGTCCCTGGCTCACCTCTCCCTGGCTCACCTCTCCCTGGCTCACCTCTCCCTGGCTCACCTCTCCCTGGCTCACCTGTCTCTGACCAA
The DNA here is from genome assembly GCA_016801145.1 of Umbra pygmaea. Classification (NCBI taxonomy): domain Eukaryota; kingdom Metazoa; phylum Chordata; class Actinopteri; order Esociformes; family Umbridae; genus Umbra; species Umbra pygmaea. Next base: position 24,316 of record JACXGM010003449.1, read on the forward strand.
CACTATGCTGAATTAAAATAGGTCAAAGACTGTCAGTGTCAGACAATGTGGACAACAGCTACCAATAGCAGCTCAGATGTATTCATGCTTGTTGGTCTAAAGAGCACATAGAAAGTGCACTGACCTGTATTTTGGAAAATGATAAAAATAATGGACTGAATGCAAGATACCTAAATGAAAAGAACAACATATTGTAACTCAAAAGTGTCTAAGCAGGTGTCTTAATCTATAGTATCCATTTGATCCCTAACCTCAAAATCCATCTACTCATTGCAGACTCACCGGAGTGTCACTTCACTCACGTAACTTCCTCTTCACGTCACTAGCCTGTGTTGTTGCTTGCTGTTGGCCACTGGCAAATTGCCAAGCTCTTAAATGTTTATCTATATTTATCATATATGCTAAACTCTTTTTATGAGTCTACCAAAGTACTAGTTTACTGTTCCATTAACGATTTCACCTCGGAACGCTATTTTTTGGACACACAGAGTTTCTGCCTCGGGAAACTAATTTGGAAACTTCCGCTTCGAAAACGAGTGTCTACCCCGGGACGCAATAGGACAACAGAGGAGTCTCACAACTACTGCGACCAGTCAAAAGCTAAGTAGCATGTCGTACTGCAGTTGCTGTTCTCTCCTTCTTGCTAAGACAGCTAAGTTAGAGGCTCGGCTTCAGACACATTTGCCAGAAAAAAAATGTATCCCAGTGGAGATAACGATAAGAACGTCTCGGAGCAACCAGGCAGTGTTGATAGTAGTAGCTATCCTAACTCCCCAACACTGTCCTTGCAGCCGGACAATTTTCTCATGGTTGCTGGAAAAAGGCACCGTTGGCCTGCTCGGCTGGTGTCGAATTCTACACCACTGACAGACACTTTCCACCAGTTTTCCCCACTTGACTCTGACTCAGGGCCTGAGTCGTCTCTCTTGGGGATTGAGCGGCAGACGCGTCTAAGCAGGACAGATGACAAAATGAAAAGTTTAGTAATCGGTGACTCCATTATCCATAATATTAGACTAAAGAATCAGCCAGCGATTATACAGTGTTTACCTGGGGCCAGGGCTACCAATGTAGAGGCTAATCTGAGATTGGTGCTAGCGAAATAAAAAATGTGCAAGGCTAGAGAGTACAGAGATTTTTGTTACTCATGTTGGCACCAACAATGTTAGGATGAAACAGTCAGAGGTGACTAAGCAGAACAAAGCTTCAGCATGTAAATTAGCTAGAAAGATGTGTCGGCATTGAGTAATTGTCTCTGGTCCCCTCCCAGTCAGAGGTAGTGACGAGATCTACAGCAGACACTCACAACTCAATCGCTGGCTGAAGACGGTGTTCTCCCCGTCACAGGAGGTAGAATTTGTAGATAATTGGCCCTCTTTATGGGACTCGCCCAGAAAAAGAGTCAAGCCTCGCCTGCAGAAGAGTGACTGACTCCATCCTAGCTGGAGTGGTGCTCTTTCTTTATCTAGCAACATAGACAGGAGTCTAACTCCTATAGCCTCACCATGAAATAGGGTGCAGGTTAGGCTGCAGGCTATCAGCCAGTCTGATAGCTTAGCAGAGTCCACCACTAGCATAGCCAGTGAAGCTCAATCTTCCTCATTGAGACTGTGACTGTACCTTGATCCAGGTTGTGTAAGGCTAAATGAGGTGGTGTTCACCGTAGTAGTCTTACTATAATAAATCTCTCCACCACTTCTGTCATCAATAAAAAAGATTTTATATACAAAAAGACACTAACCTAAAAATGGGACTACTAAATGTACGATCCCTTACCTCAAAGGCAATTATAGTCAATGAAATAACTACAGATCATAAATGAGATTTGATTGGCCTGTGTGAAACCTGGCCTAAGCCTTTGAGTTTTAGTTTAGTTTTAGTTTAACCGTTATTTTACCAGGCAAGTTGACTGAGAACACTTTCTCATTTGCAGCAATGGCCTGGGGGAAGGGAGGAAATTGAATAGGCCAATTGGGAAACAGGGATGATTAAATTGCCATGATGGTATAAGGGCCAGATTGGAAATTTGTCCAGGACACCGGGGTTAACACCCTACTCTTACGAATAGTGCCATGGGGATCTTTAGTGACCACAGAGAGTCAGGACACCTGTTTTAACGTCTTAACAGAAAGACGGCACCCTACGCAGGGCAGATGTCCCCATCACTGCCCTGGGTCCTTGGGAATGATCTTTAGACCAGAGGGAAGAGTGCCCCCTACTGGCCCTCCAACAACACTTCCAGCAGCACTGGTCTCCCATCCAGGGGCCTCATTTATAAAACTTTGCAGTGGATTTGCGTCAGAAGTGGCGTACGGACGAAATATAGGACGTGCATACGCAAAGAAATATTTAGATTTATAAAACCGTGCGCACGCACGTCCTACGCCGTTTTCCCTTTATAAATCACAATCCACTCTAAATGTGACGCAGCTTTTGCGGCTGCATGTCATGCCCATAATTGCCCATAAGTAGTCAGTGAAACGCCCCAAAATTAACATTCATTGATTGAGAAATCGTGGCAAACAGAGAGGAAAACCAAAAACAGAAACTTCACTCAATGTGAAGTAGAAATTATTGTTGGCGAGGCGTAAAAGAGGAGGAAACTCTTGTTTGAAGGGCACAGTGTGGCCATTACTAATACCAAAAAGGCGTTGGAGTGGCAACAGTTTGCAGACACTATGAATGCCGCAGAGTCGGACTGAGAGTCGGACCATGTCCATAATAAAAAAAAGTGGCCAGACATCAAAGTCGATGCCAAAACGCGTGTAGTTCTTCATCGCGAAACGTATTATTCATGAGGATGAATTACATAACATGCCAATATAATTTAACATATTTGAGTGTTCTTTATGCAAATGTGTCTTTATTTGCATTTACATTGGCTACAATCTTGTTTCATTTTATATGTATTTCACCACAGGCTGTTGATTGTGAGAATGGCTTAGTGAAATGTTTATATTATTAATGATAGGCAGTATTTCGATTTCGTTTAACTACACAACGGTCTGCAGTTCAGACAGTTTCACGTGTTTCATCATCTGCCGACAGTGTCGCCATCTCTCATTTCACCCGTTTTTGTGCATACACACTCAGAGTTGGCGTGAAGGACCGCACATTTTTCCGTCAAGTTTGCTTTTTATAAATCCCAATTATTGCGTAGAGAGCGCCGTACGCCTTCTTTTGTGCGTACGCCACGTTTATAAATAAGACACCAGGGACTAACCAGGCCCGACCCTGCATAGCTTTATAAGCAAACCAGCAGTGCAATTCAGGGCTCTATGCTGCTGGCATCTAAGCCTGATGAATTTATTGCCCTTAATGAGGCCTCTCCTCCTGGTTTCATTGGTAACGATATCCCCAGTGAATCTCGCAAAGGTGGTAGTGTGGCCTTCATTTATGACACTAATCGTAAACTTACACCCCAAAAAATTACTGCCGCTTAATCTGTTTTTATAGCAACTATCTACAGGTCACCTGGGCCATACACAGTGTTTCTTAATGAATTCCCTGAATTTTTATCTGACCTAGTAGTGATGGCGGGTAATATTTTAATTTGTGGTGATTTTAACATTCATATGGAGAACTTGAATGACCCTCTCCAAAAAGATTTTATAGCAATAATTGATTCAGTGGGTTCTGTCCAACATGTCTCAGGACCTACACCCTGCCATTGTCACACGTTGGACCTTGTTTTGTCTCATGGCATAGATGTTGTAGATCTCAGTGTTTATCCTCTTAATCCAGGAATTTCAGACCACCATTTGTTTATATTTACTGTCACATCAGAAAACTCCAATTGTAACACAACCAGGGATTTTTAAGAGCCGTAATATTAATTCTCTAACAACCCAAAGGTTCTTGGATGCCCTTCCTGACTCATTCTACCATACAAATGGTAAACATATCCGTAACAAAAAACTTGCAACCTGGTATGAAGAAAACCCCAGAACCCTAAAGCAAGCCTCCAGAAGATTGGAGCGGAAATGGCGTTCTACCAAGTTGGAAGTATTTCGACTAGCTTGGAATGACAGTACTCTGCATTACCCTAATGCACTTACTGCCCAATCTGACTATTTCTCCAACCTAATTGAGGAGAACAAAAATAACCCCAAATTTCTTTTTGATACAGTTGCAAAGTTAACTAAAAAGCAGAATTCCACAAATTAAATAGGACTACATTTTGGCAGTAATGAATTCATGAGCTTTTTTGCTATTAGAAAACAAATCACAGAATCCTCCCTTGAGAAGCATATATCCCCTAAACTCACATGTCCTGAGATCCTGTATCCCTTGAGTCTTTCACTAAAATAGTAAAGGCCTCAAAGCCTTCCAGCTGTCAACTGGACCCTATTCCAACTACATTTCTAAAAAAAGAGTTACTCCCTGTGCTTGGCTCGCATACGCAAATAATAAATTGCTCTCTAGTATCTGGGTGTGTTACCCTGGAAATCCAGAGTTCTCGCGAGAGGACAATTTGAATTTGCTCAGCAAGTTACTCTGGCACCGAGTAATTCTGCTCATTAACTATGCCCTTGTAGCCGAGCTGCACCAATCACATCGTTGTATCTAATATAGGCGTGCCAGAGGTGTGTTAAACAGATGATGACACGACAGCGCTGCAACCTCGAAGTCATTAATAAATATTGTAAGATTGCTATGAATTAACACCAGTTGTTTAAAACGACTTTGGCCACTAAAATGAACGAGTTAGACTTGGCTTTTTGTCTAAAAGAGGAACAGAAGATGGCGCTCGAATCATTCCTTTTTTATAAAAGGACGTTTTTGCTGTTTTGCGACTTGATACGGCAAGAGTTTTATCTACCAGTTAGCTCTGCCATAGGGGCTTGGCGAAAAATTACTGGTGATTGGTCGTAGTGTTATCCAATTGCGTACAGTGAGATTTTCAAATGCATGCTTGGTGCCGCCCCTCAAGTTGGGTCATTTTCATTACTTGAAGCCAGATCCAGATATCCTCTGGATTTGGGTCTGGATTTTTCCAGGCTATGGGTGTGTACCAAACTCCCTAAAATTGTCTGTAGTGAAGCCACTCTTAAAAAGCCTAACCTTTACCCAGAAAAAATAAACAACTACCGGCCTATTTCAAATCTACCATTTCTCTCAAAAAATATAATAAAAGTTGTCACTCAGCAACTCAGTGCATTACTAAAGACTAATAACAGTTACGAAAAGCTCCAGTCTGGGTTTAGATCCCATCATAGCACCGAGACTGCACTTGTAAAGGTGATAAATAACCTCCAAGTTTCATCCGACCAGAACTATGCCTCTGTTCTTGTGCTTCTGGACCTGAGTGCTGCCTTCGATACCATTGACCACAACATTCTCCTAGACATATTGGAAACCTATATCAGGCTACGTGGACATGTTTTGGCATGGTTCTATCGGAAAGATATAATTTTGTATCTGTGGATGGTCTGTCCTCCAAACAATCAAAGGAATGCTTTGGTGTTCTACAAAGTTCTGTTTTGGGACTGCTACTGTTCTCGCTATACATGTTGCCTCTTGGTGATGTCATCCGGAAACACAAGGTCAACTTTCACAGCTATGCTGATGACACACAGCTGTACATTTCGGTGAAAAAGGGAGAATCCCCAAAACTGCACACCCTGGAAGCCTGTGTTTTGGATATAAAGAGTTGAATGACAGAAAAATACTTACTTCTAAACTCTGAAAAAACAGAAATGCTTATTTTAGGTCCCAAAAAAGAGACCTGCTGTCAAATTTGGCAATAAACATCGATGGTTGTAGTCATATCAGAAAAAACTGTAAAAGACCTTGGTGTTACTCTGGACCGAGATCTCTCTCTTGACGTAAAAAATATCTCAAGAGCAGTTTTATTCCATCTCAGTAACATTGCAAAAATATGAAATGGTCAAAGAATGATGCAGAAAAATTAATCCATGCTTTTGTTACTTCAAAATTGGATTATTGTAATACTCTCTTTTCTGGCTACCCAGACAAAACCCTAAAAAAAACTTCAGTTAGTGCTTAACCCAGCCGCAAGAATTCTGACTAGAACTGCTAAATCGGAACACATTACCCCAATTCTAGCCTCTCTACACTGGCTGCCCATTAAGGCTAGGGCTAATATCAAAGTTTTACTATTATCCTACAAAGCACTACATGGACTTTCCCCAACTTATCTGTCTGATTTAGTGCAACCATGCATATCCACACATAGATTACGTTCACAAGATGCCGGCCTCCCTCCTGTTCCTAGAATTTTAAAACAAACAGCTGGTGGAAGGGCTTTCTCATATAGAGCTCCAATTCTGTGGAATGATCTGCCAACCCATCTGAGAGATGCAGACTCAGGCTCAACATTTAGGTCTATGCTGAAAACTCATCAGTAAGTTCTATGGTATAGTGTAGTCTGGCCCAGGGGGCTAAAATAGAACGGCGGCACTGTTAATGAACCACCCATGCTGGCTTGCCTGGTAGGCTCCCCTCTCTCCACTGGGATATCCTCACTCCAATGCTACCCCTGCGGTGGTTACGGTCTGCTGGTGACTCTTTGGGGGTGTGGTCTTGGCAATGTGGGTGGGTTGGACGCATGTCTGCTTGCTCCTGCCCAAGGTTTTCCTTGTGCAGGACCACGTCTCTTGTCCCCCCCATCTCAGCCCCAGATGTTATGGTGCAATAGTTTATGTGCCGGGGGACTAGGGTTTTTCTGTCCCCAGAGGCAGATTATATATTCATTTTGGGGTCAGAGCTGTATCGAAGTACTAGACCCAAGGTATGCCCACTCTAATGTTCCTGATGTCATGTTCATCCTAGGAGGACCCAAACCCTAAGAACATGTGACAGGACCATGTGGCCTGACGACTTCTTCCTGTCGCCAGCCCGCTGCTGTGCTCGATCCCATGTCACTGCGGTCGATGATCATGTTTCCACCTGGTGACGCCAGCTTTCATCTCCAGGCATCTTTACGTTCTTCCTTCACAAGACCACCAAACTGTATTGATGCTACATAAAGACTATGGTCACAGCCCACCTATCACATCTCCATTGTTGGACAATAATTGAACAATGATAAACAAAGTGACCTTATCACAATAGGCTGTGTACCTTCAGATCCCCCACCTGGTACAGCCAGAAGAGGACTGGCAACCCCCTTGAGTCTGTCCTCTCTCTAAGTTTCTTCCCAGGTCCCACCTAGCCACTGTGCATAACTTGTGTTGCTTGCTTTTGGGGATCTCGAGCTGGGTGTCTGTCAAAGCACTTTGTGACAACTTCTGTTGTAAAAAGAGCTTTATAAATAAATTTGATTGATCTACTGTAACTCACATCCATCTAACAGTCTCTTGATTCTGGGTCAGACACACTCGGAAATAGTCAAATAATTCAGTCAGACACACACAGTGGCCATTCATGTAGTGCAGAATATGTAATGATGTACAGTATCTTACAGTTCAGCTTAATGATTCATACTTACTCCAGAAACATATCTTTTGGCAAAAACATTATTAATGTAGTATATTTCTTCCTCTTAATGATGATAACAGAGCTAGCCATTGCAAATGGATGACAATTACCGGTATATGAAAAAGAACAAGTTAATAAAGCTAAAACAATCTAATATCGCATTAGTTACCGCCGGGTTGACTAGTAGAAAAACTTGTAGGCTGGACGAACCACATTAGCGACTGGTTTAATCTGGTCTAAATTAACGTTCTCATTACTGGCTAAAGTATAAATAACTAGTCATTCATGCTGAAGTCAAATCGAGTCTACTAAAGTGTATAGGGTAAAGCATGAAATGGATTTCTGATTAAATTGGCTTATTTTAAAGGACGCAAGTGGAAGGGATTTACAAAACTTGTGGGACGTCAAGTTGTTAACATGAGTCCGGTGCTTGAAGAAACATTAGTTGCTTGGTGCCCCTCAGAGTTGTAGTGCCCCTAGGCACTTGCCCATTTGCCCATTTAGTTAATCCGCCCATGGTGGCAAGTGAGCAATGTAGAGTAGCTCATGTCCCATAGAGTAAACCAATTACTATTTGTAATTTGGTTTTGAGAACGGCAGCCATTTTGTACCAGAACATTAACCACACATCAGCTATCAGGTGGAGAGGTGAGTACAGTAGTTATATTTGCCAATTAGGATTGTGGGGGATTAGTAGGTGACCATGATTGAAATGAGGCCTGGTTGTGAATTTGGCCATGACATCAGGGTTACCACCTCTACTCTTACGAATAGTGCCATGGGATCTTTAGTGCCGATTGACATAGGCAGTTGCATTTAATGGCAAGAGGTCAGTTGGCTTCCCTGCTCCACCACCTGCCAAACCCTGGGATGCTTTACTGTCTCTGCCACCTCAACAGAAAGCAATAATCTCTCACATTTATTTGCATATTATACCTTTGGACAAACACTCCACTAACAAAAAAAACAAAGAAATTTGGTTGTTGAATTCAACGTGTAGCCTTACCCCTTGCCAGACATTTCTGTTTTTTTAGGGTTTGAGCTGGTCTTTTTTGGAGGGCAAGTAAATAATTGATATTGTTTTGGGGTGCAGTTTGCGGGGGATCTATTAAAAGAAGTATATATTATTTTTTGTACTGTATACTTGCTTTTTAATTTTTCTATATTCCACTTGCCCTTGAACTGGTTTTATCTTCAGTATTTCATCTATTTAACATGAAACCTCTACACAGTATATCCAATGCGTTTTCCCTTTAAAAAATAAATGAAATGTCACTCCTACTCAACGTTTATAACGTACATGTTTCACATTGCACATACAAACCTGTAGCAAAAGCTGTTGGTAGAGTTGTTCTTGTTGCTGCAAGTCCAACTCTGAACTCAAAAGAGATGAGTCAGTCTCCATCTTCTACATTAAAAAGAGAAAGGAAAAAGGGAAAGACAAATAATAATTATCGATTTTTATATCTGTTCATTCCTGACCCACAATAAGAACCAGAACTATTAGCAAAGATCTAGTATTTAGAGTAGGCTTCATTTTCTGCACACACATCGCCCTAAGTATTTTTTAAGTCAAAATTGCTTTACACTGAAGACAATGAAGACATGCAAATATATTCAAAGATGAATGAGGCAAAAGGGGACAATATGTACTCTTATTTCTGGATGTTTCAAAACATTTTATCAACTAAAAAAAGAGCAGCAAACCCAATTTATGTAGGGCATCAATTACCAAAATGGTACATTGTGTTCAGGTTAAGATGTGAGTGCTGGTCAAATCTTTTTTGCAAGTGTTTTATTTTTTATAGTTTTATTCAGGTAGGCCAATTGAGAACTGATTCTAATTTGCAAAGGCATACTAGCAAAGATTACGCATAATAGTGCAAGACAACAAAGTTAAACTTGAAACACAAAAATGGCCCTTTAAAATCTGCCCTAGGCAGATATGGTTTGCTCCATTTCTTTTACCCATGTGCAACTCCAAGTGCAACTGTACTATGGACAAAGTTAACTATTATGGACAAATTTGCCTTCAGAAGTCCACACCCAATAATAAATATACACAACACTGCAGTAACATCGTTTGAATGTGCATTGCCAATAGGCTACATTGAATTAAAATCGATATCAGGACAATTCCTGACACGTGGACAAAAATACTGTTTTGAGAAATGTGCATAGGTATTTTTCAGGTTAAATAAATACTTGCTTTAAATATATAACATGTAGAAGCAAGTCACCAACTGCCCATTTTTGGCATTTAAAATAGGTTTCCTTGTGACTATTACTTGCTCTTAAAGTGATCTTTGTTGGTTGACCACTTCTGAGGAGGGTAAGAATGTTTAAAAGTCTTCCATTACACAATCTGTCTGATTGTCAATTGGTTGGGTCCAAACTCTTTATAGAGATGGTTTTGTAACCTTTTCCCACTTGAATAGCATCAACAACTCTTTTTCTGAGATCCTCAGAAATCTAATTTGTTTGTGCCATGGTACAATTCCACAAATGTGTTGTGACAATCAGACTTTGATAGATCCCTATTCTTTAAATACAACAAAGTTCCCACTCACACCTGCTTTTAATTTCACTTTAAAATTAACTGCTTATCTTAGATGTAAACATATTTTTGCCACTCACAGATATGTATCATTGTCCTCAATAAATAAATGACCAAGTATAATGTGTCTCATTTGTTCTCTACATTTAGTACTTGTGAAAAACATTTACACAGAAATATAGAAAATTCTAAAGGTTTCAAAAAAATGGCAAGCACCACTAAACGCTATGACGTTAGGTGGCCATGCTTACTGCCGTGAGCATGTCTGTGTACAGGTCAATCGTTCATCGCAGAAACTCTCCCTAATTACGTTCTCAGTAATCTATTTTGAAAACCTGAATTATATGCAAACATTTTTTTTACATTTCAGCTGCACATTTTACTATTAGCCTATATTAGTCTTTTATTACACTGCACCTTCACATTTCGTTGCACAGATTCATGAGAGAACATTCCACACATTCCATAGTGTTTTAATTATATAAAAATGTTCACCGTTAAAGGTTAAACATGAGGTTACTAACGGTTGAGGTTAAGCATGATGTTACAAAGTTTACAGTTAGAAGGTTAGGGTAAACATTACAAAACAAATCACAATCGCTTGTCTACAGAAACACATGCAACACTGGAATGGAAAACAAAACACACAAAGTGCCCATATGGATTTGCAGTAAGCAAACACTGGGGATGAGAGTCTACAATTTATACATCCCCGACCCCGGCCCTAGCAAACATTTACACTATTTACACTGTGCTTTACACAGTTGTGTAAACTCAAAAGTTTGCATACCCCTGGAGGATATATAATAGATGTAAAAAAATTACATGAGTGAGCAGGCAAAATATTTTTTTTATTTCTCATGGGATTCATGTTCAACTATTGGACATAACAGAATAGCACAAACATGAAACAAAAAAAAAGCAACAAAGAAAATAATGAAATTACTCCGGTTCAAAAGTCTACATAACCTCAGTTCTCAATACACTGTATTGCCACCTTTAGCATCAATGACAGTGTGCAGTCTTTTGCATGCCCAAATTACCCAATGGGCATTATGGGCACGGGCCCAGGGGCTCATGCGCACTTGGGGCCCAAGCAAAGGGAAAAAAATATTAACATTTCAGATAATGACACAATCTATAACCAGAGAAAAGCCATGCTGATATTTGTATTCATTTAAATAGAATTATATAATTGGTCAAGCGCGGTGTGGAAAGCACTAACAACCCGCCCCTGCGCAGCCTTCAAATAACCCAGCGCTAAATTGAACGGACTGTGGATCTGTCGTTGTAAGTCAAGAAAATGAGTGAGAGAAGCGGTTCTACTAAAAACAAACTAAAAAGAGAAGAGGGAGGTGTCTTTATTAAGACAGGTTCCATCTATCAAAACATTCTTCAAAAGTAGCCAGGCCCAGTAGGAGAATCGGGGTGAGGAATGTGTGGTAGATCATGACGAGCAAGTGAAACAGGAACCCGAGGAAGCTAGTGTTAGCAGCGCAGCACAACCTGCTAACTGTACCGGTAGCAGCAGCGAGTTAATCAGGTTTCTGACGTGACATTGTGGGGGGCAATCGACGAGAATGCTCGTGCTGTTGTTATCGGTCGTGGACATGCTGCCTTTCATAATAGAAAGAGCAAAAATCTAGCCTCAACTCGTGATGGGGGTTTGGGTGGTACAGTGCGCTCCCTTACTAATGATCAGCTGTGCTGTCAACTGCCAAATGGGGAAAAAGTTTCCAGAAACTGGATCGCCTATTCACCATCTACAGCCAGGTAATATTTTTTGCTTTGCCTGTATGCTTTTTCCTACCAAGAAAAATAAATGTGTTAGTGTTTTTTCTGACTGGAAACACCCTGAACATGTGCGTGAGCATGAGAAAAGAACAGAGCATTGTAATTGAATGTTAGCATTGCTTCGGCGCTCATCTGTCACTGGGAGTGGGTCTGTGAACGCTAAACTAGTGCAGCAGCTAGATGGAGAGAAACAGTATTGGCGGGAGGTGCTCAAGCGGGATGTGGCTGTCATAACATTTTTAGGTTAAATGAAATATTGTACAGTATTATCAAAAAAAACATACTGCTTTCTTTTACATCTGATATTTACATTTACATTTATATTTAGGGAAGTTGGCAGACACTTTTCTCCAAACTTACATGTTGTACATTTGTCAATATTTGGACAGGTCATACACCAGCAATTGTCATTTGAAAGCAACCAATATTATACCAGAATACTTACAGCATCTTGTAATGTGTCTACTACCATTCAATCATCAAACAAAGTGCCTAGTGGCCTTGAATATAAAGTGCTAAATACATAAGTGCAGAATCTTTTAGTATAAAGTAGAAAGATTAGAAAGAAGAGTTAAAAAAACATTTGGGGAAGAAACTTGGGTTAAGAGTTTTCATGGTTTTTGATAAGTTGACCGATACTGTTTGCATCCTTTTCCTCACAAAAAGAGGAGAGGGGGAGAGAGCGGCAACCCCTGGAGTGCCGAGGAGGACAGGACAGGAGAGAGAGACAGGAAGGAAACATTAATGGGTGTGTGTATGTGTTTGTGTGTGAATTATGGAAGAATTTGATTAATAGAACTGGATTGGTAAATGTGAGGCACTATGTGCTTGCATATGCCAGCTAGTTGTGCACTAGAGGTGTTACCACAGGGTGAGCATCCGGTTTGGCAAATTGACGCAAATGAGGAAGTGCCTTAAACCTGCATTCTATCTGAATTCCAGCTTGGGGTGATACGTTTGGTTGCAAAAGAGCTTAGTTTCTGTAATAGTCTGAGAATGAGAGACATAATATACTTGATTTATTACCTCAGTAAACATTTTCATAATGAGTATATGGTCTCAATCGTTACATTTAATTAAGCCTTCTGCAGTTTATCATGATGTTCTATTTTTGAATTATGGTCTCGTTGATTTTAAAATTGGCGATAAAGCAAAGGGGAGTTTAGGGCGTGGTTATGGCATTCAGTTGTACGACAAGACACTCAAAGCAGTTGGCATTTCACTTTTTTCCAGTAAGTAACGTTACATTTTGTTTTACATTATGTTTTAATACTGTTTCTGTTAGCATCCCAATTAATATTTGTTAGCTAGCTAGATTACTCCTCCCTCTCGTCTAAAATCATCACATCCGCAACCAAGATGTCTGCGACTGTAACAGCAATTTTGATGACCCAAATCAGATCTTAACAAACCAATGGGTGATGTCACACATGGCTCTATCCAGTAATTATACAATCTATGGGTGTTACCAGCAAATAGTAACAAAAAATCAAAAACTTGATTGTGTGGGTGGGGTGGGGGGCCCTACAAGACATTGTGCCCAGGGGCCTCTGAATTCTTAATCCGGGCCTGGTCTTTTGTGATAGTTGTCTATGAGGCCCTGACATCTTGCAGGTGGTATAGCTGCCCATTCATCTTGGCAAAATGCCTCCAGGTCATGCAAAGTCTTTGGTTGTCTTGCAGGAACTGCACATTTGAGAACTCCCCAGAGTGGCTCCATGATATTGTGGTCAAGAGACTATGAAGGCCACTCCAGAACCTTCAGTTTTTTCTGCTGTAACCACTGGAGGGTCAACTTGGCTTTGTGCTTAGCGTGATTGTGGTGCTAGAAAGTATTATCATATTGTGCTTTTAATGCAAAGTATGTATTTTGTTATTGTTTTGACTGATATTACATATTGTACCTTTAACTATGTTGTCAAAAAAAAAGTTGTGTGATGTCCGAACAGAAACATCTGGTGGTGGTTGCATGTCATGGGCTATCTATCATGGTGAGCTCTGCCCACAGGGTGAGCATCCAATTTGGCAAATTGTGGCAAATGAGGAAGTGCCTTAAACCTGCATTCTATCTGAATTCCAGCTGCGGGCGATACACCTGGTTGCAAAACAGCCTGGTTTCTGTAATAGTCTATGAGAATGAAAGACATAATATACTTGACTTACTGAGGTAATAATCATTTTCATAATGAGTATATGATCTAGATTTAAGCCTTCTGCAGCTCGATTTAAGCCTTCTGCAATTTATCATGATGTTCATTTTTTGAATTATGGTCTCATTGATTTTAAAATCAATTTAGGGCATGACTATGGCGTTCAGTTGTACGACAAGACACTCAAATTAGTTGGCAGTTCACTTTTTCTGGTAAGTAATGTTACATTTTGTTTAACATTTTGTTTTAATACTGTTTTTCGTTAGCATCCCAATTAATATCAATTAGCTACCTAGATTACTCAAATAGTGAGGGGCTAAGAGAAGAAAAAGGCTGGAGAAAACAACAGAAAGTGTCCAAAGTTTGGAATCAGTTCAAACGTAATTAAAACAAAAACTCGGTATATTGTGTCTATTGCAATATTGAACTAGGTTACCTCAATAATAGCATGACAACAGTGCTTCAGCATCTCAACAGCAAACATTGAGTCTAACTTAATTATCCATTCCATCGTATGGATGATGAAACTACACCTAACACAATAACTACCAAAAACAAATTGTTGACTATCCCTTCAGAAAAACAGCTGATTTGTTGCACACCAATTTCTCTCACGCTCTCTCTTCACAGAGAAACAGCTGATCAATGATCTACCTGCATAAGTGTAACAGAGCTGTGTGACATTGTAATCAAATATAAAGGAAAATAGGTTGAGTATAACTAATATTTACATATAGGCCTATATACAAATCAGTCTCAGGTTGAACGTGTAGTTCTGAAAGTTAAGTTGCACAACTTAAAGTAATGTTTATGTTTGTTTAATATATGCCTTAGTTTGAGGTTGTTATTGCATTTCAGAATACCATAATTTCTCAAATAAATACCGGTAGTCAATAAAACGCCGGGCCTCTGATAGTGGCCGGGGGCGTGGTTAACTAGGGCTGAAACGATTCATCGAGTTACTCGATTAACTTGATTACAAAAATTCCTTGAGGCAAAAACTCTGCCTCGAAGCCTCGTTAAATTCCTATGATGCGCAATATAAGTTACCGCAGGGATCTAATTGTTCCACACGGACCGTTGTTCAATCTTCAAGAAGCACACCATAGCGCATGATACATTTTGAATTTAGTTGGCGCGATTGCAGAGAGTAAAGATGTCCATATACGGCAGAGAATGTTTGAAGTTTGGGATCATTAAACTTAAAAAAGGAAGAGAACAAGGTTGCTGTTTCACCAAGCGTTGCTGAATCAAGGTAACGTAGCCTATACATTGTTGTTCGCTGATTTTAAACTCATACTGTATTTGTAGGGATACATGTCGTGGTGCGGTTTGACTAAATATGATGTTTAGCTTTGATGTTTTTAAGTAGTTAACATATTCACAATAAATTGCAAGAGAGTATAGCCTAAAAAAAGAACCCCTTTACACACACACACACACACACACATGCATGCACCCTCCTCTCTCTCACGCACCAGTCAGACCAATTGCGGCAATGCATCACAAATGCTTAAACCTTTATGTAGCCACGCAACAATAATTTCAGCATGCATTCACTGTATACACCGGGACGTGATGGAGGAACAAATATTGTATTGCTGTCTTTGCGAGAACTTGTTTGTATCTCACGTCTGCCAAATGCAACAAAAAACGAAACTCCCCAGCCTCTGTCTCGATTGGTAGGATATGCGGTGGTTCGTTTTTTGACTGTGACCGGTATGCTTTTGCCTCTATTTGGATGCCTTGTTGTTCCTTGCGTTTCAGCTGTATGTCTTGAATATAGCCTTCGAACGCATATTGCAGCCCCTTTTGCCTACTTTATCGGACAATTTATTTGCTGCTTCATAAAAGTTTGATAAAATTTCAGCAGGATGAGCTGTCACAGCATAAGCCATGTTGATACCAAACCAGAGCCCAGATGAAGTTGTCGGACGTAGCAACAGTAACTAAGGGGGGCGAGGCTTAGCCAAAGGTGAATTGTTGGCACTGGCACTTAAACACTAAATGGTTAAAAATTACAATAAATAGGCTTAGGTTTGGAGCCAAATGCTGGAGTTGGAATAAATACCTGTTTTTTTTTTAAATAAAAGCCAAATGCTTGATAATTTTAAAGCAAATTAATTTTCATTATGCATTATTTGTTCTGGTTGTTTAAAAACACACAAAAAATGTATCTGATTAATCGATTAATCGATCGATTAAGTACTAGATTAATCGATTACAAAAAGAATCGATAGCTGCAGCCCTATGGTCAACACAGACAAATAAAGGCCGTTCTTAAATAAAGGCTGGGGGAATATTACGTTTGGATAATCTCCTATAGGTGCCTTTCATATAATGTGCATTCCAGTTAAGCGTAATGTATATTTTTATCACTTTAATAGATTCAACAATATATTCATGCTATTTTCGGATGATGGTACTTCTGCTCCTGCGAGCTGCCGCTCCGTAGGTTTTTGTTCCAAACCTAATTTAGCACAAATTACGCTACTCACTACCAGGTTGAAACGCTAATTCGGGGTAGTCGCAACTCAGGTTGGACGGAACATTTATGGAATGCCAGCTCGCGGGAGCAGGAAATAGTATCGCTATGTGTAATTGTCCTACTGGTACTTCAGTCAATGCGGCTGTACGTTTTACTCAGCTTGGTGTTGTTTGTATTAACGTACAGGTAGATGGCAGTAACTACATTGGAAATAACATGGCTCCCATTCAGTGCAAGCGATTGAATCTTCAACAACTTTTTTTAACTACGTATTGGATTTGGAACGGTTACAAGTGTTGAGATTGCGATAACAACGTAATGCAGCAATAAAAGGCAAACTGGAACAAGGATTTACACAAAAATATAGCCAATTATACTCATCAAACAGAGGGAATCATAAATAAAGGCCTGCCTCTAACAAAAGCCTGCTTCAAATAAAAGCTGGTTGCCTTCTGCAGTAGAGGTAAATAAAGGCCCCGGTCTTAATTTGAGGAATTAAGGTATTTTTTCTTTAAAAACAATATAATACGGCAATTAATTGCACTTTATATGTTTCGTTTTTTGAGAGATGATATTGTAAGCAATGTAGGCAATAAAATGTACTTTTTTTCAGAAAATTAAACCAAACTATTGTATATAGTTGCACTTAAATAAAAGAAAAGTATTTCTAATCCGATTACTTGATTAATCGGTAGAATACCGTATATACCCGAATATAAGACGACCCTGAATATAAGACGACCCCCCCATTTTCCAGATTTATTTTTGGGGACAAAAAAGATTTTTGGTGAAAAAAATCAGGTTTTCAACAGAAAATAATTTTATTTGAAAATTCTAGTGATAATTAATTGAAAAAAACAACAAGATTTTAACACCATTCCTTAAAGGTGCTATAATGTAATACATGTACTGTAATAAATCCAAAAATGACGCCAATGCCTCATCAGATATTAAGGAAACATGTTAAGCTGAAATACTATATTTTCTGAAAACAATGCTAATGTCAGTATTTTTTCTTTTGGAAAAGTAC
>JACXGM010003450.1:0-10917 GCA_016801145.1 Umbra pygmaea
GCAAGGCAACTGAAAAGAACGTACTGTAGCAATGAAATCACCATATAGACTAATTTAAATGAACTTTGTAAAAGATATATTATTGAAAAATATATTAAATAAAAAAATATATTAAAGAAGTACAAAAATACATTTCTGATTCTGATTATCTTTGGGCCTGCAGAGAAGGCCTTGCAGGCCCTGACGGCCCACCACTGGTCAAGTATGGCAGCTTGTTCATCAGGGTGCTCGCTCGTCAGGTAAGGCAGCTCAGTCAGCCTGTCTGTCAGATGAGGTAGCACAGAAGCTTTGACAGGTAGTATGCCATGTATGACAGATGATGTGGCTTAGTACAGCTGCTCTGTGTAGTATGTCATCCCAAGTAAAAAAAAGTATACTTTCAAAATATACATACCAAAATAATATATTAGAAGTATATTTAGGATTAATAAAATGCATTTCAAGTACATTTAAATATACTATTTTACTTGGGATATGTCTATCGGAGGTGTAGCATGTATTATCTTTACCTGCCATGACTTATCAGGTTCACATTGGTATATATGTATTGTTATTTATGTTGTAGGTCCAGGGATACATTAAAATGAAATGTATTAAACTTGTACTTTCTCTTCATGCTGTCTCCTTCCACATGGAGGTAGGGAGGGTCTTGTCAAGATTGAAATAATTTCACTTATCTAAGCACAGACAAAAATATAAAATGTCCATGTCTTTTAAAATTTATATTTTAATATATAAAACTTCTTCCCAAACAAAATTGTGATTGATAGTTTATCTTCATTACGTATCCAATGCTGGGCTACCAAATATAATACAAAAGTTATGGCACTTTTACGGGTAGAAATGCTCATTTATTTATTGTCAGTTATGATAATAACCTCAAAGCAAAGCTAGAAAATGTCAGTGTAAAATGAAAAGAAAGTTTTAGGTAAATTCAAATATTCCTGATTCCAAATTATATTCAAATGAAATAATTTAAATGACTTAAGTTGAAAATGTATTAGCTGTTGTCAGGGAAGCTGATTGCGACTAGGGTGATGGCAGCTAAAATAGGCTATCAGGTAAAACGGGCCAAATAATGTTGTAGCACCATATCTGTTAAAATTTTTACAGCCAATCACATTGTTGCTTCAACACTTGTTGACATGTAACAATAGTTTTGATTGGTCTGAGTTTTCTAATGCAGACAGGGCAGGGTTTTACATTAAGCTTATCAGAGAAATTGTAAGGTAAGTGAGCCTGACATAGAAAAATGTAATTCATCACTAAAGCAATTATAAGTAAGCTAATTTTAAAACAATTATACTTTTTCACCTTTAAAATATATTTAAGAGACCCATGTTAATTTATAAAAATATCAGTAAATCTCATGCATAGCATATTTGATTATAGTATAAGCCATTTACCAAAATGTGGTCCATTTTAGCTGATGTCACCCTATATTCAATGCTATGACAAATTGCCACTGAAGAATGTCTCTCCTGACAACAAGCAACCAGAGTATCTGCCAAAAGATCTGCCATAGCATGATCCAGGGCCGGCCATAGTCTCACCTGAAGCAGATTTCTACTGAATGAATAAGCTGCTGTATTTCAGCTCCCGTACTAGGTGCCGTGATCCAGAGCCGGCCATAGTCTCACTAGTCTCATATAGTCTTATTGAAATTTATTTCAATGTAGACATTTAACAACTACGGTAGAGAAGAAAAACTGGAAATGCTTTCTCTCTCCAGTCTCCATTGATTTGCATTACATTTGTTTGTACTGCAAAGATTTTGTGACTGTTGTGAGTGGATTCTTTAGATATTAAAATGTGTTCAAGAACATGGTAACCACAGGAACATGATGTTGAAATATACACTCACTGACCACTTCTTTAGGTACACCTTGCTAGTACTGCGTTGGACCCTGCCTTCAGAACTGCCATATTCTTTGTGGCATAGATTCAAAAAGGTGCTGGAAACATTCCTCAGAGATTTTGGTCCATATTGCATGACAAAATTTTCAGCTGTATATCCATGATGCGAATCTCTGGTTCCAGTACATCCCAAAGGTGCTCGATTGGATTGAGATCTAGTGTCTGTAGAGGCAATTTGAGTACATTGAACTCATTGTCATGTTCATAAAAAGCAGTTTGAGGTTTTTGACATGGCGCGTTATACTGATGGAAGTAGCCATTATATGATGGGTACACTGTGTTCATAATGGCATGGACATGGTCAATAACAATACTCAGGTATGCTTTGGCATTCAAATGATTCTCAATTGGTACTAAAAGGCCCAAAGTATTCCAAGAAAATACGCCCCACACTTTTACACCACCACCACCAGCCTGAACCGTTGATAAAAGTCAGGATGGATCCATACATTAATGTTGCCTATGCTGACCCTACCATTTACTGTAAATGTTGCAGCAGAAATCAAGACTCATCAGATAAGGCAACGGTTTTCCAGTCTTCTATTGTAATAGGCCGGTGCAATTGTAGTCTCAGTTACCACATCCGGTGTGGTCTTCTGCTGCTGTAGCCCATCTGCTTCAAGGTTCAACATGTTGTGCATTTAGAGATGATTTTCTGCTTACCTTTTTTGTAACAAGTGTTTATTACTGTTTAGTTACTGTTTCTTCTCTATCATCTCGAACCAGTCTGGCCATTGTCCTCTGACATCAACAATGCATTTTCACCCATAGAACTGCCGCTCACTGGATATTTTCTATTTTTCAGACCATTCTCTATAAACCCTAGAAATGGTGTGTGGGAAAATCCTAGGAGATCAGCACCTTCAAAACAGCTCGTCGGGCACCAATAAACATGGCACATTGCAAGTCTCTTTAATCACTTTTCTTCCCTATTCTGATGCTTGCTTTGCATTTTGGTAGAGTGTTTTGACCATGTCTACATGCCCTGACTTGCTGCCATGTGATTAGCTGATTAGATATTTGTGTAACTAGCAGTGAAATGGTGTACCTAATGAAGTAGCTGAGATTAGGGTATATTTATTTAATCACCTATAGTTACCAAATTACAATAATGTAAACAATATTATTGAAATACTGTAGTTGTGCATATGACAGGTGACATTTCATTATTATTATTATTATTATTATTTATAAATTTTTTGTGGTGAAGAATTTCCCACTAAACCTGCCTTGTTGACAGCTCCGCAAGTCCTTGGTCAGATGTGGGATGGTGAAGGGTGCTCACATGGTTCATCCAACCACATGTCGCTGAGCCAGCTGATCCTTTTCATACTGCTCATCCAACACAGAAGCCTTTAGTCAGATCATGTGTGGGATGATTACACTCATCACAGTCGTATGCAAAAGTTGCACAATTGAATTTACAGGTGCTCAATCTGCAAAAAAGTAGGCAGTGCAGAGCGATGTGGCAAGGTAGATAATCTGATTTATCTAACCCAAATCCTGGGCAGTGATAGGCCAATTTGCGCTGCTCATGCTGCAGGTTCCGGGCAAAGTCACAGAAACCATAGTCAGGCTTGAACCACTGAATATCATGACATAGCTTTTCCTGCAGCGATTTAGACTGCTACACCAGCCCATATTTCATTATTTTGTTTGTATATACTTTCTACTTTCAACTTCAGGAAATGCATTAAATTCTAAATTAGATGGACATTCTAACAATGATAAACATTTTACACTTTATTCAATGTGTTATTTCTAGACACTTATAGCATGCTGACATCAAATGTAATGGGTTTAACACAAATGGAAATGTTTTACTTTTATCATTTCTGATCATACTACAAAAAAGTATCTGCGTTGCCAAAGGACTTTGCAACAACTGTTTACAAAACAAATGTACTTTAATAAATTGAAACTGTTCAAACAAATTTACAAAACAAATAGGTTAATAGCAAAATGCTTTTCAAATTAAATGTTCTTCAAAGAAAACAGAACTCTTCCTTTGTTGATTAGAAAATCAATACAACAAATCTGACTCTGGCCTATGCATGATATGAAAACCAATATTTAATAAGAAATTGTTCTTGGTCAATATACCTGGTTAAATAAAGGTTACATTTATTAATTTAAAATGTAATTGTCAGCAGTCTGTATGTACCGACATAAAGCTTATGAGTTGTAAGGAGCATGTGATAATCCTGCACATGTGAGGGCTAGCCGACATGACAATGGCTAAAGGAGAATTGGACAAGAATTGGGAGGGGAAAAAACTAAACAGTTCTACCTGTAATGCTTCATTAATGCCAATATTGTTACAAAATATATACATATTTTTTTATTAATCACAATACTGATTAGACAGCATAATTATTGCACAGGTGTGCCACAAATAAAAGGCCACTCTAAAATGTGCAGTTTTACTGTATTGGGGGTCCAAAAACCAGTCAGTATCTGTGCAAATGGTGCAGTCTCAGCTTGGACTGGACTGATTCAAGTGGTGTTGTCCATGGTCATGAACATGTTTAGAGCCATAATAATGCACCGTGTGGTTTTGTCCATGGTCCTGAACAGGCGCGGTGCTGAGGGCGGGCTTGGATGGGCCTGGGCCCACCCACATTGACAGTTGGCCCACCCAATCAGAAATTCAAAGTTAAGTGTGTTGGTGTGTTTTCATTGGTCAATGCAACATCAATGTAGCACTATTCTCAAATGCGCACCTGACGTGAACGTTTTTTGTAGTAGCCTATGTAAGAGATTAATATTTAACATAATGGTAAAACATATAAAGAGAAGATCTAAAATTGCAAAAATATTATTGTGATTTTTTTTGGGGAAAACCGAACACAAAAGAAATGTAGGTTTCTACATGTTATCACATGTTCCTAATCAGAACGTCAACTCCTTTAAAAAAATTGGTTTTAAAAAGTGGTTGTTGTTCTTTCATGTGGGTGTTGTGTTAAAGTTGTTGCAGTTCAACCACCTACCACAAAAATCCTGTTTGCGTCCTGTAATAAAATTAAACATTTCATACATCCATTAAAGACTATTACTGACTTACTATTTATTTATGTTGTTCAAAATAGTCACCGTTTTGGTTGACAGAGTAACTGTTTTGGTTGATTTCCATTGATTGTACAACTGGAAATGGTATGTTCCAAAACCCACCATCGTAGAATTGAGATATAGTTATATATTTGTCATTGACCGTAAGCCAAAATTAAGTATCTGTTTAGACTTGGTTTTCAGACATGCAAGATTAAATAGAAGTTTCTGATTTACCCCTTTCTTCATCATCACAAATTGGGCCACACGTGTATTTACAGCCGGTAATGTAGTAAAAAAAAATTATATGAATGAATAATGAATTAATCCAGTTGTGCTCATAAGTTTGCATACCCTGGAAGAAACTGTGAAATTTCAGCATTGAAATCACCCAAATGACCCTGATCAAAGTTGACATATCGTTGAATGGTTGGCCTTGTTATAGACATACAAGGTTAAACACACAAGTTAAAATGGCAATTACCGATTAATTTCCCACACCTGTGGCATGTTCAATTGCAATAAGTGTCTGTGTATAAATACTCAATGAGTTTGTCAATGAGCTCTCACGTGGATGCACTGACCAGGCTATATACTAAGCCATGGGAAGAAAAAAAGAACTGTCAAAAGACCTGCGTAAGAAAGTATTGGATCTGCATAAAGTTGGAAATGGATATAAAATGATATCCAACAGCCTTGCACATGCCAGTCATTAATGTTCAATCACTTATTAGGAAGTGGAAGATTTGGGGTTCTCTTGATACAAAGGCAAGGTAAGGTAGATCAAGAAAGTTTTCAGCCGAAACTGCCAAAAGAATTGACCTATGGCTAAGCCACGCCCCCTCCTCTCACTCGGACAAACAATCAACATTTGGTGACAGGCGCTATGGAGACAGAAAGATTATATATCATCTCGAAGTCACCAAAAGGGCCTTAACCATGCATTGGAGGGTTATATTAATGATTTTATTGTTGAATAGGTCGATAAAAACCTTCAGCTCCAGGCAAAAATGTACAGGTCACAGTGTAAATAAACGTGATAAACCGCATCTCGTTGCCATCACCATCTCAGACTACAAGATAGAGGATCAGCATTGTTCATGCACTGCAGTGTAAGAAGTGTGAATTAACTTTCAATTTATTAATCTAACTTGACGTGTAAAATATGCTATGGTAATTCCTACTAGCTTATTTTTCATCTAAACCTAGCTTAAAGCTCCGTATTAGCATAGCTAGATTTTTCTTCTGCTAAAGCAACATTTTGTAATATACTAGGCTTTGTAAACATCTGTTAATAGTATTAATTTTTTTCGGTTATTTACAGATACGTCAATAAAGTTAAGCTCCAAAAGTTGGCGTTAGTATAACCAGAGCACTTTGGACAACACAATCATGAACGCAGCTAGAAGCTAACGTTAGGCTAATGCTACGTTTTATTAGAGATGTTAAATATAACGTTCAAATACGTTGTTGACTTACCTTAGAAACAGATGTAGATGTCCTTGTTGATTTTATTTATATAGTTGGTGTTGTGGTCTACCGCATAAATTAATCCAGAGCAGACACTTATCTGGGTTGAGATGTGGCTTTGGAACGGGTAAAAAAACAGACACCTTCGCCCAGCCTCTTGGGATACTTAGTATCGGAGGTGCATGTACCCCATGCACACCTTTTTGACCATTTTAAACTTAAAATGTCACGAAAATACATATAAAAACGAATGAAAACAGACTAACTGCAATGCATTTCAATGGACGTGGAAGCAGAGATTGTACGAGTGTATTGGGTTAGCTATGCGCACTGTGATTGGCTCATCGCGATTGGGGGCGTAGTTTAGCCATAGGTCAATTGTTCGGGATAAAAAGAAAAACACACAAGTAACCTCGGGAGACATACATGCTGCTCTGGAAAAAGATGGTGTGGTTGTTTCAAGGAGCACAATATGACAATTCTTGAACAAAAATGAGCTGCATGGTCAAGTTGCCAGAAAGAAGCCTCTACTGCACCAGTGCCACAAAAAAGCCCAGATGCCTGATAAACATCCTGACACACCTCAAAGCTTCTAACACTGTAATTTGGAGTAACGAGACAAAATAAAGCTTTATGGTCACAACCATAAGCACTATGTTTGGACAGGGGTCAACAAGTTCTATAGTGAAAAGAATACCATCCCCACTGTGAAGCATGTTGGTGGCTCACTGGTTGCCCACTTTTAATGGTCACTGGTCATCCAGCATTTTACAACAATTTTTACTGATTTCTTTTTATGTTTACAAATAATACTTCTGCATGTTGGATTTTAGTAATTGTCTTCTGAATGTACTTACACCATCGGTGCACTAATCAAATTCGTAGTCTGAAGCTTCCTTTTCCCTTAAAGGACAACTCAGAGGTTTTGACCAAGGTTCTCCGATCACCTGACCCCTGACTGCTCCACCCTCCTGAGGCAGACATGCAGTCAGGATGCGTCAATTCCTGCCGCTGGTCTCGAGTCTCTCTGGTTAAGGTTGGTTCATTCTGTCACGATTGTAGGGTGTATGGAGAAAGAGAGACCAGGCAGGAAGAAGAGTTTGGTTCATTTTAATAACCTCAGTTGCTTCAAATAATAATACCTCCTGACTTGCGACAAGGACAAATATTGGAGAACTGCACAACGACTACAGAATATTATATACTATGCTCTTAAGCGCAGCATCGAATGGCATGTCATGATCTTGTGGCCAGACTGGGGCATTATCCAAATATTCCATATTCACTTGATTGTCTTGTTTCCATGTCTAATTCACTTCAATTATCATCCAGTTGATCCTTGTCTTTAATTAGTGTATGTGTATAAGTGTTCCCTCTGATCCCCATTGTCTTTGTGTGTCAATGTGAATATGTTCCATGTTGCCTGTGTTGGAGAGAGAGATAGCAGGGAGCGGTTGAGTATAATCTCCAGTATAGCGTATTTAGTTTCTTCACACATATTAGCGTCGTAATGTGTATTATGGTTAAGTTGCATTCGGTAATGTACCGTGATGGCCATCGTGCCTGCACCATGATAATTGTGTAATAGGTGATTATGGACATTCTCAGCATGTTACGTTGTGTTCACCAGCTCTTCTATGTTACTCTGCGCTGTCTAATAAATAACATCATGGCATGACTCCTGCATTTTGCCTCCTACATCAACAACAGAACCCACAGCGTGACAATGCAAGTAAACTGTTAAGCGTACGCCTTATCTCAACAATAGCTAGTTACTCTACTTACAACACTTGACATAGAGAGGGCACAAATAGTAGAAAACATCCAAGTCATTTTAAAACAGCAAGCCATGAAGACAATACGTGACAATATCACAATGAACCGCGCCACTCCCCTGATCACCAGAGCTTATATAGGAACTATTAATAAGAGCTTATATAGGTACTATTAATGATGTTAACAATTAGAGCAACAGGCACTTCCATTTACTATAATGAGACCTATCAAGTGCTACTGTTGTTCAGGGGTGTGGCGCAACAGCTCCATAACACACACATTATAACAGGAACATTTAACCATAAATCAAAACGACAGTACATACGCACTGGAATATTATGACAGAACACAATATATACAATAAACAAAAGTATACATATTCATTACATGAATCCACTACTCAGTCCCATGGAACAGGTGTCCCACCCTAGGACACCTGTGACAGTAATTCACACACCATTCTCACCTTCTGCTGCTATTCAACTGAATAGTGGCAGTCTGTGAGTCCTCCCTCAGTGCTATACTGTACGTTGTATTTTATTTGGAAATGTGCCTACTCATTCTAAACAACAGTGTCGTTTTTAATCTACAAAACAACTATTTGAGACCTACTGTATGTTAAAAACTAGCCTATACTTATTCAATACAACACTGAGGTTTACTTCTAAACAGCTCTGTATAACTTAATGCATTTCCCCATTAATAGCAACAAAGGGGGACAATATGTTTATTGGTGCCTTATGGTTTCTATGAAACAATTCCTGCTAATAATATAGAAAAAACAATTGTGCAGATGAATGATCAACTCATCACTGACCACTGGATGTGTCCCTACAGACTTCAACATAGCAAGAATTGCTCCCGTCCTAAATCATCCAACACTCACCCCCCGATATCAAAAACTACAGGCCGGTACCCTTTCATTCAAAGACCATTCAGATTGCATTCTCCAAACAATTCTCCAGTAATAGTTATCTCTTTCAGAATGATCTCCTCAAATCCAACCAGTCGGCTTCAAGACAGACCACTTGAATTAGACGGCATGTAACAGAAGCTCTAAGCAAGGCCCAAGCTAACTTTCCTGTGCCTTCATTGTTCTATCTGCACCCTTCCACACTGTGAACCATCACATCTTACTTTCCACCCTGTCTGACCTTGGCATCTCCGTCTCTGCACACTCTTGAATTGCATACTACCTGGCAGACCGCTCCTACAAGGTGACATGAAGAGGATATTTGCTGCACAGACACTCTCCACCAGTGTCTCCCAAGGCTCTGTTCTAGGCCCTATCCATACACCAAATCCCTTTTCTCTGACATAAACTCAGATGGACACTTATATCTATTATATGCAGATGACACTCAACTGCTTCCTTCCTTTCCACCTTCTGACACCCAAGTGAAAACACGCATCTCTGCTTGGGATGTCAGCACACCAGCTTAAGCTCAACCCTGACAAGACTGAGCTGCTCTTCCATGGGAAGGCCTTTCTGCTCCAGAACATTCCATCACAGTTGATAACTGTGCACTGTTTCCCTCCAAGTGTGCAAAGAACCTTGGCGTGACCCTGGATGTTACCCATTACCTCATGCAGGATGCAGCAAAGGTAGTCATCCAGGTGCTCATCATCTCACGTCTAGATTACTGCAAATCACTTTTGGTTGGACTCCAAGCTGTACTCATTCAGAACGCAGCGACTCACCTAGTGTTCAACCTTCCCAAGTTCTCCCACATCACCCCACTTCTACGCACATTTTACTGGCTTCCAGTTGATGCTCGTACCCACATTAAGGCCATGGTGCTCTCCTAGGAGAGAAGCTCCTCCTCCCTACATTCAGGCTAACCCTACATTCATACACAGACTCTTTGTTCTCCTACCTCTGAGTTCCTGGACATACAATGTTGTTGGGAAGTCAGCTCCCGATCTGCTCAGTCAAAACTCTTCTCTGTCCAGGCTCCTCAATGGTGTAACCAGCCAGGCTAACACAGCAGAGTCACTACCCAACTTTAGGAAACATCTGAAAATATTCCTCTTCAATGTATACTTAAATTGTTAAATTCCAACACCTCTTTTCGTAAAAAATGTTTTATGTTTATTTGTATGATCCTTTCATTGCACATTTTTTGCACATTCAATGTTTCAAATATGGAATGCTCTTACAACTAAGTTGTGGTTGGTTCACCTAGTTTCTCTTAAAAGTATGCATTTACTGCGCCATATTTTAACGATCTAAACGCACAGCGTGAAGCGCATGGCACATGTGCGCTTCGGGCTTGTCCAAATCCACTTTTGCTAGTTTGATGGCAGAAAAAAGGTTCCATGCTCCGTGACCATCTTGCCCATGGGTGCAAATATGGGCGCAGGTGTACTTGCTATTTAAACGACATGGGCACCGGACGGAATATTGACAACTGCCTTCGTCCTAACCTAGCAATGGCACTTGTGTTCGGGCTTTGCGTTGCGCTGGGTGCAAGATAGGGCCCACTGTGTCGCTCTGATGACAAAAATGTAAATTTAAATGTAACAATATTTCAAACATTTTAACGAGGTATATACATTTCCTTTTCTATTGTAATGTATTATACATATATTGTCAGGAATCCGCCCTCCTGAGTTGTCTTCCTGTCCCTTCTGGTCCCCATTCCGTTCCTGGTTTTCCCCTGCACTCCCTATCACCAGTACCAGTCCCATTATCACCTGCACCTG
>JACXGM010003450.1:11017-35952 GCA_016801145.1 Umbra pygmaea
TTGTTCCTAGTTCCCAGTTTCCGTTCTCAGTATTCTGTTTTTCATCGAGTTACTTTGTGTTCCTTCCTAGTACCTGTGTACCGAACCCAGCCTGGACTCCGACCCTCCCTGTGTAACGAACCCTGCCTGGACTACGACCATTCCCGTGTACCGAACCCTGCCTGGACCACTACCTTCTCCGTGTACCGAACCCTGCCTGACCCCTGACTGGAGCCTTACACCCTACACATATACACACCAAACCACAATAAATATTGCATTCATTGTTCATCTCTGCATCTGGTTCCTTACCTTCTCCTGTGCCGATCCTGACAGAATAATCCGGCCAAAATATGGATCCAGCAGAGATGGAAGCTATGCGCCAGGCCGTTAACCACCAAGGCACCTTGTTGGGTGCCCATGTGTCTGCTCTACAGGGTATGGAGGCGTCGCTCCAGGCCCTGTCATCTGACCTGCAAACCATCCGACAACAGGGCAGATCTGTTCAACCCCAACCCCAGCCTGATGTTATCCGTGAGCCCTGGGTAGCATCACCCGCTAGGTATGAGGGTAATGTGGAGGGTTGTCGTACCTTTTTGCTACAGTGTGGCCTTGTGTTTGACCAGCAGCCTCGCACCTACGCCACTGAGAGGTCCAAGATCGCCTTTGTTATCAGCCTGCTTGGGGGAGAGGCTCTGAGATGGGGGGCCGCCGTCTGGGAGAGAGCAGAGTCCTATTCTGTTTTCACCACTGAAATGAAGAAAGTTTTTGATCATTTCACCACGGGTAAACAAGCTTCTAGACGGTTACTCAGTATTAAGCAAGGTACTCACAGTGTGGCAGAATATGTTATTTCTTTCCGCACCCTGGCCGTAGAGAGCGGTTGGAACGCCGACGCCCTGCTAGCTGCTTTCCAGAACGGCTTAACAGACGCCATCAAGGACGAGCTGGTGTCCTACCCCGAGCCGGATTCCTTAGACAACCTTATTGCGCTATCCATGCGGGTGGACAACCGTATGCGGGAACGCAGGAGGGAGAGACGCCAAGGAGAAAGCAGACCTACGCCAGCCACTCGACCGCCATTGAGCAACCAGGCTACTGTGAGTACCAACAGCACACCTCCCACCTCCGTGTCTGACGCCGAATTTGAACCCATGCAATTAGGCCGGTCTCGCCTCTCTGAAGAGGAACGGAGGAGACGCATGGTTGCTAGATGCTGTTTGTATTGTGGAGAACCGGGTCACTACGTATCCTCTTGTCCTGTCAAACCATTAAACGACCGGGTCCGCAGGGTTTAGGAACCCTCCTTGCGGGCCAGACCACTGTTGGTTCCTCAGCTAGCTCACGTACCACGTTGCCTGCTACTGTACATTACTCGGGTCTATCCACTCCTTGTTCGGCATTGCTTAATTCGGGGGCGGAGGATAGTTTTATCGACCAGGAGTTTGTTCGCCAATTGGGTATTCCCACTACGTCCTTAACAAAACAGATCGATGCTAGGACCATTGACGAGCGACTCATCTCCCGGGTTACTTCCAAGACCCAACAATGTCTGACGTCGGCGGTAATACCCAACGTTCCCAGCCGGAAGTGTGACACGCCCCCGGTAGATCTCTCACTGGTTCCCTCTGCCTATCACGATTTGGAGGAGGTTTTCAGTCAGGAACATACACTCGTCCTACCTCCCCATCGTCCTTATGATTGTGCCATACAGCTTCTTCCCGGTGCTTCGTATTCCAAGTCGAAACTTTACAGTATTTCCAAACCGGAACGTGAGGCTCTTGAACAATACATACACACTTCCCTGTCGGCCGGTCACATCCGTCCTTCCTCATTACCGTTGGGGGCGGGGTTTTTCTTCGTCAGTAAGAAGGATGGTGGGCTCCGCCCTTGCATCGATTTCCGAGGTCTGAATGAAAACACTATAAGAAATAAATACCCCCTGCCTTTGATGAACTCTGCATTTGATTCCCTTCAAGGTTCTACAGTGTTCACCAAGTTGGATCTCCATAATGCATACCATCTCGTTCGGATGAGGGAGGGTGACGAGTGGCTCACAGGGTTCAATACTCCTTTGGGTCATTTTGAGTACCTGGTCATGTCATTCGGATTGACCAATGCCCCCGCCGTCTTCCAACACTTCATCAACGACGTGTTACGGGATTTTCTCGGTCAGTTTGTTTTTGTTTACTTAGATGACATTCTTATTTTTTCGCCAGACCTCACAACCCATGTCCAGCATGTCCGTCAGGTATTGCAACGTCTCTTGGAGAACCGTTTGTTTGTGAAAACTGAGAAGTGTTTATTCCGCACTAAGTCCACTTCCTTCCTGGGGTTTGTCATCGAGGAAGGCCAGATCAAGATGGATCAGACCAAGATCACCGCTGTGCTGGATTGGCCTACACCGGAGACCGGTAAGTAACTGCAGTCTTTTCTGGGTTTTGCAAATTTCTACAGGCGTTTCATCCGTAATTATGGCCAAGTAGCCGCACCCCTCACAGCTCTGACTTCCACGCTACTGCCATTCGCCTGGACACCGGCAGCTGACCTAGCTTTCCGGGATCTTAAGCAGCGTTTCACTTCAGCACCCGTGCTCGTCCAACCAGATCCATCACGACAATTTATTGTCGAAGTCGACGCCTCAGGGACGGGTATTGGAGCTGTGTTGTCTCAACGTTCCGGGTCTGACAATAAAATACATCCCTGTGCTTTCCTTTCTACCAGGTTGTCTGTAGCCGAAAGGAATTATGACGTTGGGAACCGAGAGCTGTTGGCAGTTAAAGCAGCTCTGGAAGAATGGCGTCACTGGCTTGAGGGGGCGGAACAGCCATTCGTAGTGTGGACCGACCACAGGAATCTTGTATTCATTCGGATGGCCAAACGCCTTAATGTACGTCAAGCCAGGTGGGCATTGTTTTTTAGCAGTTTTTCTTTTACCATCACCTACAGGCCTGGATCCAAGAACGGTAAACCCGATGCCCTGTCCCGGGTATACGACCAGGAGGAGTCCATTCCCAGTCCCCCAGACACCATCGTTCCCAGCGTTTGTGTCGTCGGGGCGATCACCTGGAGGGTCGAAGAGGACGTATTGGCGGCTCTTCGCAACGATCCAGGACCTGGCAACGTACCACCTGACCTCCTATTCGTCCATGAGGCCCTTCGTCCTATGGTTTTGAAGTGGACCTGTCTGTGCCCTCCGTCCAAACACACATCCGACGTTGCCATAGGACCTGGCACCGGGCACGTGGGGCGTTGTTGCGCAACACTGAGGCCTACAAACGACAGACGGACCGTCACAGGACCCCTGCTCCTGCCTACGCCCCTGGGGACAAGGTTTGGCTCTCGGCTAAGAACATTCCGGTCAGGTCTGATTCCCGCAAGCTCTCTTCCCATTTCCTAGGCCCCTTTGTGATTGACCGTGTTGTTAACCCTGTGTCTGTCAAGCTCCGTTTACAACCGTCCATGAAGATCCACCCCGTGTTCCATGTGTCATGTCTCAAGCCTGTCTGTATCAGTCCTCTGTTGCCCCCTCCTCCTAGACCTCCTCCTCCACGCCTAGTTGAGGGCGGTCCTGCCTTCACGGTCCGTCGCCTGCTGGACTCCCGGCGCCGGGGTCGCGGAATCCAGTTCCTCGTTGACTGGGAGGGATATGGTCCCGAAGAGAGGAGCTGGGTTCCCCGTCGGCACATCTTGGACGCTTCCCTGGTCCGGGAGTTCTATCGCCAGAAGCCGGGGGCTCCGGGTGGTCCGCCTGGAGGCGTCCCTCGGGGGAGGGGCACTGTCAGGAATCCGCCCTCCTGAGTTGTCTTCCTGTCCCTTCTGGTCCCCATTCCGTTCCTGGTTTTCCCCTGCACTCCCTATCAGCAGTTCCAGTCCCATTATCACCTGCACCTGCTTCCCGGCCACACCTGGGTTGATTACCTCCCTCTCCCTTTATTAGGGAGTTGAAGTCAGTCAACCAACTGCCGGATTATTGTTTAGCCACGTAACTATTACCGTTTCGTACTCTACATAATTAAGCCTATTTGTTCCTAGTTCCCAGTTTTCGTTTCATCGAGTTACTTTGTGTTCCTTCCTAGTACCTGTGTACCGAACCCAGCCTGGACTCCGACCCTCCCTGTGTAACGAACCCTGCCTGGACTACGACCATTCCCGCGTACCGAACCCTGCCTGGACCACTACCTTCTCCATGTACCGAACCCTGCCTGACCCCTGACCATTCTCACCTGCCGGACTGGAGCCTTACACCCTACACATATACACACCAAACCACAATAAATATTGCCTTTATTGTTCATCTCTGCATCTGGATCCTTACCTTCTCCTGTGCCGATCCTGACATATATAAATGTTATTGTGTTGTTCCAGCTATTTATTTTAATATAGAATATACAGTACTTGAATTCAACACTGGGCTATATTATCATTACATACTATATGCATGTGAACACTACTAATTACTAGTTATTGACTAACAATTTCAAGGTTATAAATGCTCAGACATGTATTGTCTTTAATGATAATAAACTCAAAACACAAATAGAAAATGGCAGTGTAAAATGGACAATGTGTATTTAGAAAACCTCAGATATTGCAGGATCAATGTTTATATAGTTTGACAATAGTATGAATAAACAAATAAATCCACATTATAAGGTTAAATGTTTTTATCAACATTCATTTATATAAAATACTGAATTGAAAACGTGTTGGCTGTTAAATGCTGAAGCCGACCCCAACACCATATTCAAAACTGTCTGACCAACTGCTGCTATGTATGTTACTAGCTGACGTAGCATGATCCAGGGCCATATAACACTATATGCAAAGTTGACTGAGATATAGCCCCGGATAAGTCAGTCTTTATCTCTACCTAATATTAAGCCAAGTCCATGAAACTGATAAAAAAAGACTACTCATATATGAAGATTTCTCAGAGACAGATAAAAGTTTACTATTTCAGTTTATTACACATACACGCAATCTGTATGTGGGAACAATTTTCAGCATTTCTTCAGGTTGGTCTAACTCATCACAGGAATGGTTCCAGTCTTATACTCTCCGAACCACTGTCCTTCAACTTGATTACGTACAGAACTTATGATTTAATGGTCTAACACGTCATATCAGCCTATTGTCTCATTATCTCGACACCTACAATGATCACAGAACATCATCATTAATGTGTCTCCTCCATATTCTCCAGGAAAACATGTGAGGACCTCATATTTTATTCATCTTTCAAATTGTACATGTACTAAATGGTTCATGGCATACATACTCAAGTACAATCATACCTTTAGATTTCCTTTAGATTCCTGTAGAAGCGTACCTTTACAGGATTTCTGCTTATCTCAGAGCTCATATCTTTCCTTGCCTAGGGCGATGTCAACTACATGAATCAGACAATTCCATCCGACACAGAGCTGGATGGCAGTATATCTAGTGAGACTCAGGGCAGTGTTTTCTAAAAGCAATCAAGTAAGAAGAGCAGTCTTTGATTACAGTAGACTCAGGCATCTCACTTCTACTGTGAAATGTAACATTTAGCTGCCAACACAACTCAGCTGATTAAGGATCTAGCAGGCTGATGCAGCTTTCTGCTGACTAATCAGCTATTGAATCCCCCACTTATCCTCAAAATGTTAATTGTTCATACAACAGGAACAGTTTTACTTGCATGTATTTGTATGACGTCTGATAAAATATAGTTTGAATTGAATACCTTACAACTTTCTCTTTTGAAGGCTATTAATGATTGTTTTATTCCCCCTGCTGGTATAATATTTTATTGTGTGAGTTTCTCAATTTCTGACATTCTGCTGTACTTCCTTACTTCTCTTTCACTTATATGGTACATCTCCCTGGTGTCTGTGTCTGCGTCTGCAAGCCTTACATAATGTCTGTCCATCTATGTCTGGACAAGACCCCTTACAGGTTTATCATCTGAACCTGGGTGAGTGGGAACTCACTCTCAATGAGAGCTCACACTCATTATATTCATTGTAGTGGTAAAACGCAATAGAAACTGCCTTAATGTTGGAGCTACTTTAAGTAGTAATTTTTGAATTTGTTCACTGTTTAAAGGTAAATATTCTTCCTCAATGTTTCAAACATGTTACGTTCATCAGTTAAGCTAACAATGTCCCATTAGGATGGAAAAGAAACTCCCAAAACAGTGACTCAATAGCAACTGTAGCCTATAAAGCAAACTACTTAATCATATGTTCTGTTTATAAACTTGACCTTTTTATTATTTACAGACATTTTACATTTGAATAAATTAATAAACACTCACAGTTTTGGAAGTGTTTGGTTGTTCTGGAATAATTTCATAATTTATTGTAGCAGAAGGGCTTCACATTTCCAACTACACATCGCTAACTACACATTATATTCATGTGCTTTGTGCAAAGATAATTAATTGCTTTTAGGTCTTTTAGTCGACTTAATGTCAGCCAAAAAGACAGAAAAGCTACAATAAAAATTGCTTCATTCTGAGCTGCCTAATAGTCGCGACTCAATTTGGGTCATGACGATGCAAAACCTGGTGGAGCTGTCAAGCTGCCAAACTACCTGATGCAGCTGCCAGAGCTGCCGGACGATTGCTGAATTTACACCAAGCATTGCAAAAAATCATCATACAGTATCATAATGCAGACACACTTGTACACCGCAATCAACATCATAATCAAGATGTTGATTACGATCTTCAAGATGGTGGAGAATGTTGCATATTTTGCTGGGCCTGGTGTGAATCCAGCAATCGTCAGGTAGTGCATCAGGTA
Source organism: Umbra pygmaea (assembly GCA_016801145.1). NCBI lineage: Eukaryota > Metazoa > Chordata > Actinopteri > Esociformes > Umbridae > Umbra > Umbra pygmaea. The sequence continues at coordinate 17,785 of JACXGM010003450.1, forward strand.
GCTCCGCAAGGCGACTAGCAGGAGCTTTTTCAGTTTAGTATTCATTGACAATACGAAAACTATCTACTGAGCTGTCAAAGCTATTCTTGCCATCCCATAAACCCATAAGTGAAGTCGACATATTAGCTCTTCCTCTGTGGTACATCAACATCCGGTTCTGGTGCCGTACAAAAAAGCACCGCGGAAGGATCATTTCAACTCTTGAGCTGGATTCACACCAGATCCGGCAAAGTGGTTGCATTGCGGCAGAAGTCCATTCATTTCAATAGGAAGCAATGCGCACCGCTGCGGCAAATCTACCGGAACCGGCAAAATGTGGATGCGGTGCGGCGGGTGTCGCAAGAGTTGAAATAATCCAACTTGTGCGGTGCTTTAACGTATGGTGCCAGAACTGGGAGTTAATTTACCTCAGAGAAAGAGCTAATATGTCGCTTCATCTATGGGTGTGTGAGATTGCAAGACAAGCTTTGACAGCTCAGTAGATAGTTTTCGTATTGTCAATGAATACTAAACTGAAAACAGCTCCTGTCAGTCGCCTTGCTGGAGGTGGACAGTTGTATGCAATGTTGGATACCATCTTGTAGATGTGGATGATTGATTACGATGTTGATTGCAGTGTACACGTGTGTCTGCATTACGATACCGTACATGTCTGGTGTGAATTCAGCTTTGTGCCACACCCGCTGCACTGCATCCAAAGTTTGCCGGATCCGGTAGATTTGCCGCAGCCATGCGGAATTCCTTTGAAATTAATGGACTTCCGCCGGAATGCAACCAGTTTGCTGAAGCTTAAAGATTCCACTGTCTCTCCCTTTTCCAGGGAATTAAGATAGACCCATTTACAAAAATCAACCATGGAAACACAACCATACATGTATAGTACTAAAACAGCCCGGTAGCCAAGCACAGACCTTTGCTTCAGCTCTGGATGATTTGGTCTAGCCCTAAGTATTTTGAGGCTGACTTGCACAGTTAGCATGTTGTCAATGAAAACCCACCTTTGTTTAACTTAGAGCTTCATTCATTTAATTTGCACAGGATAGTTATGAAACTCATCAGCCGTAATGATAATTAAGTCTGTACAGGAACAAAAAAGTTTTATCTTGGTTTTCCAACAATATTTTCTTGTTTGACTTCTAAGAAGTTAGACACCACTGTGTGTTCAGTAACCTACTCCGCTGACACCGGTGATTAAACTGAGGTAAAGTTGGTTGGATATTGGATATTTGATATTCAACGGATATTCAAATCTGGATATTAGTCCTGTTTTCCCAGACTCAGCCACACGACAGCCCGGTGTATCAGACGATGTACACAGCCGTCTGCGTATGGTTAGGGGCCGTCAATGTAGTATATGCCTCAAAGTTAATAATTCAATAGCTTTTTAACCATGTGCATTAGAAATCTCAAACCACTTTTCAATTGTTCAGGGAGGAGCCCTACATGGTGCACAGCCTTTGGAATTTCAAAAAATGTTTAGAAATTTTTTGGTGACTTCTTAAAAATTACAGAAATCAATAGCTTTTTTGTTGAATGACATAGAGACCTCCAACCACTTTTCAGGTGTTAAGAGAGGACCCCCACATGTTGCACAGCCTTTGGAATTTCAAAAAAATGTTTCGAAATTTATTTGGTGACATTTTAAAAACTATACAATTCAATAGCTTTTTGTTGAATTACCTTCTTAACCTCCAACCACTTTTCAATTGTTCAGGGAGGACCCCACACATTATACACAGCCTTTGGAATAAAAAAAGTGTTTAGTAATGTTTTGGTGATTTCTTAAAACTTACAATATTCAATAGCTTTTTTGTTGAATGACTTAGAGACCTCCAACCACTTTTCAGTTGTTCAGAGAGGACCCCCACATGTTGCAAAGCTTTTGGAATTCAAAAAAAGTTTAGAAATATTTTGGTGACTTTTTAAAAATTACTATATTCAATAGCTTTTTTGTTGAATGACTTAGAGACCTCCAACCACTTTTCAGTTGTTCAGAGAGGACCCCCACATGTTGCACAGCCTTTGGAATATCAAAAAATGTTTAGATATTGTTTGGTGACTTTTTAAACCTATACAATTCAATAGCTTTTTTTGTTGAATTACTTAGAAACCTCAAACCACTTTTCAGTTGTTCAGAGAGGACACCCACATGTTGCACAGCCTTTGGAATTTCAAAAAAAATGTTTAGATTTTCTTTGGTGACTTTTTAAAAACTATACAATTCAATAGCTTTTTTGTTGAATGACTTAGAGACCTCTAAGTGTTTACAAGTCAAACACAGCCTTTTTCATGCTTAAAAGCTTACAGTATCATTGTACAGGTGTTTATATATTGTTGAAAAGTTAATAACACAAAAATCAGTTTACTTGTTGTGGGAAACTTGTTCTATCTTTGGCTAAATGTTGACAAGATGTTGGACAATAAATAGTGGGAACTATTGACCCATTGAACATTTCTAAATAGTACCCCAGGGTGCAGACAAGCACTTGGGTGTTAAGAATGAAATTCTATATAATCATGTTTAAATACAGTTTAAATAGTTTAGAATAGTACAACTAGATGAGAGTGTTATGAACCTAGGATTTAGGGCCTGTTAGGCCTTCTGAGTGCAGACAGGGAGACAGATTCAAGGGCCCAGCAGTGACTATGCAGAAAGGCTAGGTATATTAGCAATAGTGGGCCTTTTCCCTTTAGCTATGGCGTCTTTCCACCGCAGGAACTTTCCCCAGGAACTAGGGACTTTGGGGTGGTACTTTGGTCGAAACGCGCAAAGTGGCCCAGGAACGAAATAAAGTTCGGGGTAGATTTTTACCCCATAAGAAGTACCTCCTCGGAGGGTAGTACTTTTGGAAGTTCCTGACCTTTAGGGGGTTGGACTTTGGCCCAGAACATGCTGATTGGTTGGTGAACGTAGCGTTTCGATTGGTTGAATCCACACTGAATTTTTCATCTCAACCACCATTTTTAAAACTCCGCTACCATGTAAACAGTAACAGTTTTACTATTAGTGAGAATTCAAGATCATTAAAATGGAATTTAAGAAATACGACCGATGGACCGAGGATGAGGTCGAAAAGGGCCATTAGATAGAAGGGAGTAGTTGGTCACTATGACAACGAATGACTAGGACAGAAGGCCCATCAAAGTACTGTTCTTATATTATAACATCAGAATAAGCTTATAGCTTATAACTCTGTTATATATTAGACTGCTTATAACTATATTATCTATTGTATATTAGACTGTAATTCCATTACAGATCTAATACATGTTGATGTCATTCAGACTAACATGACAAGTTACTAACAGGACAAGAGACACAGATAAGGGTTACTGAGTTTTTTGAGAATAACAAATAGCAAGGTCATTTGATAAGATGCTAGACATAAGATAAGGTGACCTGTTGATGCTCGTGTGAGACAGTCACAGATCTGAGGAGATAAGAGTCTTCTTCTAGAAGGTATATGAACAACAACACTAAGGCTATATAAACCAGTTCCAATTGTTATTCGGGGCTTCTTCCAAGCCCGTCTTCTGGTTCCTTGTCGTGAGGTGTCCCTGTTCCAGACAAGATGTTACTTTATTAAAGCATTAATCAATTAAATAATTAATTAAGCATTAATACTAGCACAATAAGTCTGTGCTGGTCTACAGGAAGGTGTGTTCAGGATAATTCTTGGCGTAGTGCTATCTTGAACATGCAAAAGATTAAAAATAAAAACATTATTGTGCAAATCCGCCATCATAATAACAATGCGCCAAGGTACAAACGCGCATGTCTCTTAAAGGGAATGGGAGATGAATCTCTGATTGGTTAATTACATGTTACGCCCAAAACACACCTATGAATAATAATAATAACAATAACCTTTATTTATATAGCACCTTTCATGCAAGGAATGCAGCTCAAAGTGCTTTACATCAATAAAAGTCAAATAAAGTGGAAGAAATTTGCGTCAATAAAAAGATTTACATCAGTAAAAGACAAAGAAATGTAAATAGTTAAATTCAAAGCATAAAAAGCATAGAGCACATTTGCGGGCAGTCAAATCAAAATATACTTAGTTAAATGCTATAGTGAAAAGATATGTTTTCAACAGCTTTTTTAATATATCAATCGATGGTGCTTCTTTGATATTTTTTGGTATTGTGTTACATAGTTTTGGAGCATACTTAAAAAAGGCAGCATCTCCAATTTTCCTGTGGGTGGAATTTTGTATCATTAGCAGGTTAGCTGTGGAAGATCTGAGTACCCTTTGGGGAACATAGGATTTTAGAGAGTCTGTGAAATAGGCTGGTCCTGAGCCATTTAGTGTTTTATAAACAAGCAGGAGAACCTTAAAATCAATCCTGTGGGAAACTGGGAGCCAATGTAATGATTTCTGAACTGGAGTAATATGATCTCGCCTTTTGGTTCTTGTTAAGAGTCTTGCTGCTGAGTTTTGGATGAGTTGAATCTTATCTAAATACTTTTTTGGGAGGCCTGTAAGGAGGGTGTTGCATTAGTCCAGTCTAGTTGTGACAAATGCGTGAATTAGTTTCTCTGCATCTTTCTGGGTTATGAATGGTCTTATTTAGCAATATTTCTGAGGTGAAAGTAAAACGTTTTGGTCATCTTGTTAAGATGGGAGGTAAAACTTAGGTCAGAGTCTATGATAACACCTAGGCTCCTTACTTCAGGTTTAATCAGGGAAGTCAGGTTACCAAGGTTCATGCTGATTTTCTCCCTTTTGACTTTGGGGCCAACTAGGAGGATTTCTGTTTTAACCTCATTTAATTTTAGGAAATTAACACTCATCCAGTTATTTATGGCAATTAGGCACCTAGACAGTGAGCTTATTGCATCTATGTCATCTTATTGCATCTATGTCATATGAATTAATGAAGACACTTAGTACAACCCTTTTGAACAACTTTTGACCATTTTTTCCGCCATCAAACTAGCAAAAGTGGATTTGGACACGCCCAAAGAGCAGTTGCACCATGCGCTTCACGCTGTGCGCTTAGATCGTTAAAATAGGGCCCATGGTATTTAAGAACTTAAGTGGCCTGCAGAGAACCCTGACCACAACCACAATTAACACATTTGGGATGAATTGGAATGGCGATTGTGAGCCAGGCCTTATCGTCCTAAATCAAGTATAAGTACAGGCCAAAATCTTGTGGAGAAAGCCATTGCAGTAGAGTGGCAGCTGTTATATAGGGGACCAACTCCATATTGATTCCCATGGTTTTGGAATGGGATGTCCAACAATTTCTTATGTGTGATGGTCAGGTGTCCACATACCTTTGGCTATACACTGTAGTGTAGACTGTATGCAAGCAACAACTTTCCCCTTTTTCCCCTTAAGAGTTGCAGCATGACCAATGATCCCTAAACAGTGCGGGTTTCATCCAGAATATGTGACAGCACTGTTGATGGTTCACAGATGAAGGCCAATGATAAGGCTTTGGTCTCCTCTTAAGGACATCTATTTTCATTTGTGTAAACTAGGAGCTTTCTCATGACAGGTATAGAATGCCACCTTTGTTTCAGGTTCGTTTCAAGGTATCAATTCTTGTAATTTAGTAATAGCAGAATTGGTCAGTGGTCAGAAAACTATCAAATCAGTAGTTATCTATACGAAGTTAAATAAAATGTGAACACACAAATGGTATTTTCAAACTTTACAGTTTCTGCATTTACAACCCTAGTTGTGGAGACTCTAGTTTGTGTCAACAGAACTGACCAGTTTGTAGAGATTCTGTAAACATTTTGTAGGATAATGTTGGCCTATATCTGCTGCTAAGGAACTGGTTGATTGTGATGTAATGAGAATGAAGCCCCCTGAAAATGTTGAGCAGTGTGGATCCTCCAACAACGTTTTTCTTCTACGTTACCCTCCCCAATACTTAGGATGTGTTAATATGTACTGTTCACATATTCATTTTCTGAGTTCTGACAGAAAACGCCACATGAGAATAAACAAAACTTTAACAAATATATTATTACATAACAAAACCAACATGTTTTACACACCCAAGATGTTATACGCACACAAAATGTTACATGCACCTAACTTGTTACATGCAACCAACTTGTTATACACAACCACCTTGTTATACATAATTAACTTATTTATTGTGGCATATGGTTTTGTACCTTAGGGCAACCACACCTACATATTAATATATTGAATATACATTGCTTCTATTATGAATGAAAATAATATTCAGCTATGAGCCTGGCACAAAATACCAAAACCATTATAATCAATGTATACCACTAACATTAACCATTACCATATCGTGTGGCTCCCTAAACAGAACCATCAACCAAATAGGCATCCTCGTGTTACAGCAACGCCAGTCAAGACAACTGACGTCTATTGCAAAAGAATCAATGAATTGAAGACCTCTGAACCAAACCTGCCAGAGTAGATCGTCCAACAATATTAAATCCACACCTCTTTTCTTACGATCATCACATTATATCCAATCCTCAACCATTCATCAGACCTGTTTGATACATTGTCTCCATCTGTACTTTAACAGTATACCAACCGCTGCCCTACGTAGATTTTAAATAATACAAATATTGCAAAACCATCACGTCAACAGAATGAACACACCCCGCCCTCCACCAGAAGTTATTAGATTTGACAACCGTAATAAAAACAAAATAGAAACAAGGTTTTAACTCTCAATACCCAGCTTGAACCATGTATACACATTGACTATGGGCATCCAAGAAGCCGTGATATTCAGTCGGATGTAATGCTCATGGGTGCCAGATAACAACACCTCATGCTCTTCAGAGTCGACTCATACACCGATCTTGATGAAGTAGAGGCAGCGCCAATGCAGAAGGAGTGTGGCATATAAATCTCTGGAGACAGTCCATCAGTTGGCTCATTAGTGACGAGAACCAGTAGATTGTCATGGATTAGCCAGTGTTTATGATGAATAGAAGATAACTAGACATGTCTCGTGGTAGATACCATAGATTTGTCATGACATTCAAATGACAAAAGAAATATCATAAGATAAACAACACCAGGAATTCCTTCACCATTGCATCTGTTGATATGACCTGATATGATAAAATGACAACATGTAAGTAGGTAAAGCCGAAATTAGTTGTATATTTGAACACGGATCACCCCAAGTGAGACACACTAACACTATAGGACACAATTTGTACAAAACAGAAACTCTTAACCGCAACAGAAGGAGAATAATTTGGTAGGCCATATGCCAAAAACCACTCGTGACTGAATAATCCCGCAAAACCAGCCGAAGCAGTAGGATAAATGTAAAATACAAAAAAAACATTAACAACAACCAATAAATTCCATAAATACAATCAGGCAAACGTGATAACATTGACATGATTGACAACCATGAAAGAAATTGGGGCAACGCAGCAACCAGTGACCACGTAGGACAAACAACCCCAAACAGTAACATCGAATTCAGCAACACAGAAGGTAACATCAGCAAAACAGTGAATGACAGCAAATCCAGTTAAGCTAACCAGATAACTGTCATGACATGTAGTTTCGCAATAAAAACATGCCAAATCCAACACCCAGAACAGAACCTGACATATAGAAAAAAATGTCCTGCACTGTAAGGCCATTCACCTGTACATGAGAATGCACATCACAATCGAATTGCAACGCAGCCCACAAAATTAATCTTGTAAATCAGATTCGCAGGGTGAAAGTGCCGACAACAACTTTGCAATAACCACAACAAACAACAGTCCCACAAGATACACAGGACCAAGAAAATGAAAAAAAAACATGCCAAGAGGAAACGAAGGACTGACAGAGGAACTGACAAGGACATGACAGAGCCATGACAGAGCAATAGCCACCAACAACACACATGATAAACGCAACACATATGCACCATCACATTGTTGGCGAAAGATGCACCAGATCAGGGGCCCTCCATGCACAGCAATGCAGGTGAAGCCTGCTCAGACTCTTACATTTATTCAATCAAGTACATATTTATCTTTGATAGGCTGTAGCCAACCTGACCACCCATTTTCACTAGTAGTACGAATCATGTACCACATCCACAGCAGAGTAACTCAATAGCAGTCACGCACATCATCTGAACAGACTCCCGTACAGAGATGGGCATAAATACTGTAAGAGATTACTTTTCTGGGTTGGGCTGAGTTCACAACTTTTGGGAAGTTCCTCAGTAAGACACTAATGACCAGATAAAAGCATTTCATAACTTACCAGCAGTGTTGGGGAACGTTACCTTAATAGTTACTTTACTTAGTTACTTCTCCAACATGTAACTACGTTACCTTCTGCGTTTCTTTTTATTGAAAGTAACTTTGTTATGTTACGGTGTTACTATTTATTGAAAGTAACTAATTAAACTACTTTAAGTTACTTAAAAAAAATATTTTTACATATGCTTTTTGGTGTGTCTAGGTTTTTTATCATACAATACTCATTCGACAAAAAAGTATCAATTTATTAACCTTCCCAAATATTTAAACAATTTTAATCAATTTTAATGGTAAGTTGATTAAGAAATAAGTATTATTTACAGAAACAATCTTGGAGCAATTAGGGTTAACTGTCTTGCTAAAAAACAGAATGATAAAGGCTTCACCTTGGTAGTGTGTGTGTGTGTGTGTGTGTGTGTGTGTGTGTGTGTGTGTGTGTGCGGGGAGGGGGGTTGAACCATTTGTGCAGACTTGTGGTAACTACTTTCTCTAGGCATGATCCAATTGACAAATATGATCAGTCTATTTCTGATGAATGTGTGAGTGTTTATTTTGTCAGTTTTTTATTTGTAAAAAAAGTTTGAAATTTCCTATAAATTTTGTTCCACTTCATGATTGTGTCCCACTTGTTGTTGCTTCTTCACAAAAAATTACAGTTTTATATCTTTATGTTTGAAGCCTGAAATGTGGCAAAAGGTCGAAATGTTCAAAGGGGCTGAATACTTTCGCAAGGCACAGCGAAAAACTACTATTAAAAAAGCATGACCTGCCCTGATATCCCTCCGTCTCCTCAAGTTATTCCAATGACTCCCTAAGATAACTGACTTCCTTGAAATGAAGACAAATCACTTTATAGGAAATCATGTGATGTTTTATTATCATTGTTTAGTACTCTGTAATTGTGCTATAAAACATTTTATGAATATTATCAGTAAGCAAAAAGGGATTGGTATATACAAAAGTATTTGATACACTGCCGATTTTGCAGGTTTTTCTACTTACAAAGCATGTAGAGGTCTGTAATTTTTATCATAGATACACTTCAACTGTGAGAGACGGAAAAATCCAGAAAATCACATTGTATGATTTTAAAATAATGAATATGCATTTTATTGCATTTTATTGCATTTTATTGCATAAGTATTTCATACATCAGAAAAGCATAACTCAATATTTAGTACAGAAACCTTTGTTTGCAATTACAGAGATCATACATTTCCTGTAGTTCTTGACCAGGTTTGCACACACTGCAGCAGGGATTTTGGCCCACTCCTCCATACAGACCTCCAGATCCTTCAGGTTTCAGGGCTGTTGCTGGGCGATACAGACTTTTAACTCCCTCCAAAGACTTTCTATTGGGTTCAGGTCTGGAGACCTGCTAGGCCACTCCAGGACCTTGAGATGCTTCTTTTGGAGCCACTCCTTAGTTGCCCTGGCTGTGTGTTTTCAGGTCGTTTTCATGCTGGAAGACCCAGCCACGACCCATCTACAATGCTCTTAAGCAGGTTGTTGGCAAGATCTAGCAATACATGGCCCCATCCATCCTCTCCTCAATACGGTGCAGTCGATCTGTCCCCTTTCAAGAAAAGCATTTCCAAAGAATGATGCTTCCACCTCCATGCTTCGTGGTTGGGATGGTGTTTTTGTTGTTGTACTCATCCTTCTTCCTCCCAACACGGCGAGTGGAGTTTAGACCATAAACCATACTTTTGTCTCATCAGACCACATGACCTTCTACCTTTCCTCCTCTAGATCATCCAGATGGTCATAGGCAAACTTCAGTAAGCCTGGACATGCGCTGGCTTTAGCAGGGGGACCTTGCGTGCGCTGCAGGATTTAAATCCATGATGGCATAGTGTCTTACTAATGGTTTTCATTGAGACTGTGGTCCCAGCTCTCTTCAGGTCATTGACCAGGTCCTGCCGTGTAGTTCTGGGTTGATCCCTTACCTTCCTCAACATCATTGATGCCTCACAAGGTGAGATCTTGCATGGAGCCCCAGACTGAGGGAGATTGACTGTCATCTTGAACTTCTAATAATTGCGCCAACAGTTGTTGGCTTCTCACCAAGCTGCTTGCCTATTGTCCTCTTGTGCAGGTCTACAATTTTATCCCTGATGTCCTTACACAGCTCTCTGGTCTTGGCCATTGTGGAGAGTTTGGAGTCTGTATGATTGAGTGTGTGGACAGGTGTCTTTTATACAGGTAACGAGTTCAAACAGGTGCAGTTAATACAGGTAATGAGTGGAGAACAGGAGGGCTTCTTAAAGAAAAACTAACAGGTCTGTGAGAGCTGGAATTCTTACTGGTTGTTAGGTGATCAAATACTGATGTCATGCAATAAAATGCAAATTAATTATTTAAAAATCATACAATGTGATATTCTGGTTTTTTGTTTTAGATTCCATCTCTCAAAGTTGAAGTGTACCTATGATAAAAATTACAGACCTACATGCTTTGTAAGTAGGAAAACCTGCAAAATCGGCAGTGTATCAAATACTTGTTCTCCCCACTGTATATATTTGGTAAAATTGTGCCTTGTATTTTAAAATGACCGTGATTTAGGTAGTGAGAGAGTACAGTTAAAGATCAATGCAGAGCCGGCCCAAGACATAAGCGAAACCTTTTTGCCTGGTAACTTTATTTTGTGACCGCAACACACTGATTTGTCTGTTCAAAATAACAGCGCTCGTAATTCATTTAAATAATCATTGTTAATTCAGTGCAAAGACTGGTAGTGGGTCCATGTTCATTTGTTGCTAAAATTATTCTATTTTTGGATTAAATAGACTCTGTGAATGTATTTCAAATGTAATCGTGTTTTCACTGACAATAAATTCAATCAAATTGTGTGGACAACGTATTTGTCACGGTTGTTATTATGAAGTTATTAAAAATATGTTAAATGCATTTTTTCCTATCACATATTCCTATTGTTCATTTAAATACTAATAACTATTTTAATACTAAATAGTTATTGCAATGTATTAAAACGAGCGCTATTATTTTGAACGGACAAATCAGAGTATGTGTTGTGGACACAATATAATGTTGCCAGGCAAACAAGTTTCACTTATGTCTTGGGCCGGCTCTGGATCAATGTCTTTTAAGTTGTCAGAGAATCTGAGCTGGGAAGATCTATAAACATGTTTTATTCATTTTTGTTGCAAGTGAAACAGGGATTATATAAATTTGCAAAAGAGTCTTAGAAGACACTAAAGTTGACTGAGTTATTTCAAATGTGCAACACATACAGTGGGTATAGAAAATAATCACCCCCCTGTAAAATAATCACATTTTGTTGCTCTGCAGCCTCAGTTTCTTTGAAGAAGCATTAAAAATACAGTAGTTGGCCATTTATTTATAATTAAATTTTCTATGTATTCGGGTTTATGTGCGAACACACAAATAGCACCCCGTATTGTACGGTATGATTACGTACCAGTGTACCGTTACAGCCCTAATTTTAACATTTGTGTTTGGTGCACCTCCTTCTGGGTACTAGTCTATATAGCCGATCTTGGGTAGATCAATTACGCATGAAATGGGGATTAGGTAAATATCCACACCAACTGATTATTGGTAATCAAGGTTGGTTATATAGTCTCCGTGTTCCAGAAGATCAGTGCGCCTCATTGTGGATTCTTTCCTTGTTACGTGGTTGCTTTGTATTAAGGACCTAATGAACGTTGGATATCTTTAATTAGGAGAGTCTTCACCACTGTGTCGCAAGTAAAATATATTGTATATTTAAGCCAGGGGTACGCTTTGTATATATGTTAGTGTGTCTATGCCGTGAGCAACGTAAACAGTATATATTGGTGGTGCAGTCTTTTTCCAGCAAAGGACTTTGTGTAACTGATTATTATTGCAACTAAGTTCATTAAAACTTAAGAACTCCACTCCCTGCTTGGTCTCCCTTCCTCCTAAAACAACATAAACACCACTACATCATGACACGGAGTGGCATATAATCACCCAACATCAATGTGAAAGACAGGTGAACAGCATGCCAAGATGCATGAAAGACAATTATTATTATACAATTATTTCTATTCCACCAAATATTTATTTTTTAAATCTAAAGTTTTTTTTATTTTGACCAGTTGGGCTGGCAGCTCTAGAACCAGAGTTCTATATTCTTCCCCTATCAGTGCAGACTCCACGTAATTACGCACAACTGTGTTTTTGTTCACCTGCCATTTATTGACTCATTAGTTGTGTATACATTCTAAGTTCTGTGTTATCTTTATTTTATTTTTGTTGTGATTTTTCCCGATTTTCCTCCCTTCCCAATTCCCTCTAATCCTGCCTTGTTGGCAGCTCCTTGTACCGATCTGTGGGATAGCATGCACATGTTTCATCCAACCACGACGTCCGAGCTGCCGATTCTTTTCTCACTGTTCACCCAATACGGAGGCCTTTAGTCGGATCATGCACTGGATGATTACATTCACCGACTATACTTCTGCAATTGAATTTACAGGTGCAGATCTGAACACAAGGAGCCGCTGGAGAGCGATGTGGTAGGATAAATAATCTGACTTATCAAACCCAAATCCTAGGCAGCACTACGCCAGTTTTGCACTGCCTTGTGCAGGAGGCCCGGGGAAAGTCAGAGAACCCATGGTCAGGCTCGACCATGACCATCGTGACATAGACTGTACTGCAATGTATTGACTTAGACCACTATGCCACACGGACCAACCAGTTCTATGTTATTGTACGTGACACTTATCTGATTCTGCAGAACATTATGCTCACTAGATATATAAGTTTGTTAGTTACACCCAATCAACACCCATTCTGCCCCACACCCACATAGATCCCCTCACCATACAAAACCCGACAAAATAAGAAATGGTTATAAAAAACTTCCTGGGGACCAGGCAAAGTTGAATTATTTTAGATAAGACCTGGAAGAGAGCATCCCAGTAATCTCTCAGATTAGTGCATAGAAAAAAACATGGTAAAGTTGACACAGGGAAGTATGACATCTGTCACAACCATCAATAACAGTAATGTACATTTCAGACATTCTGGACTTTAGATGGGCACAAGATGTAGTTGAGCTAACTCTGTCTATCGCCTCACTCCACCACTCCGCCCTGAGTACAACACCCATTTCTTGCACCCAGGCAGATTTAGTTTTGTTGGTGGAGTTGTCAAACCCCATAATACAAGACTAGACCTGAGAGATTACTGCTTAATGTCTGGTGGTCATAAGAGTCAAAAGTGTCGCAGGCCTGGTTTGGAGGTAAATTAGGATAGCCAGAAAATTGGAATGAAATCAAAAATCTTATCAAGAGGTAGGCAAATAAGTTAGATCAAAGAGTATTTAGAGGCAAGCTAGGGGAATGCTAAAGAAGATTCCTTTGTTATAAAAGTCATGGAAGGACTTAATACCTTTCCTTCCCCAGGGAGAGAAGGCATTGTCAGTAAGGGGGGTATGTTCTTTGTCAAAAGGGCCCATCCCAAATGCATATAAGAATTTAAAATGGTGCCGGAACTGGTACCAGATCGTTATTGTGGATTGTACTATGGGATTGCCAGTGTAGCAAGAGGTGGAAATTGAAAGAGCAGAACAAAATAAATAAATAATGATGTAGACATGAATTATACTCTCTTATAATATCTCCAGGTGGCACCAAGGAGTTCTTTGAGAATGCAACCAGAGTCTCTGAATGTTGGCCGCCCAATATGAAAATTGGGATGTGCAAGCTCTCCACTGAATTTGCATCTCTGTTGTGAAGACCAACTGTCTCTGGGTACCGCAAATGAAAACAGCCTCGGTAATTGACTTGAAAAGACTTGGGCAAGAACAAAATGATAGACAATAAATGCATTTTGTCAAACTATTCATTTTAACAGCATTGATCTTTCCTAAAAGTGAGAGAGTTAAATTACCCCACCTCTAAAAATCAGCCTTCATCTGAGTGAGATTGGGTGTGAAATCAGCAGAGAAGATGGCAGGTAACAAGAAAGTCACATTCACTCCAAGGTATTTGAAGGCAGAACGATTAAGGAACACCAAGTAATCACACAGCTTTCCCCTGTTACCCTGCAAGTCCTGATCTGAATACAGGACTTGAAGTTCAGACCTCAGTCTCCCTGAAACAAAGTGATGGCCATGACGTTTCAGGACAAATGAATGAATGAATGAATGAACAAATGATCTAACGAAACGATATAAACTCAAAGGAGGAAATGTAGGAATTAGGTTAAACTGAAACAAGGAATGTGGTGTATAATTGTATGAAATGTATGATGAAAATTGGCTTTGACTTTGGAAGGGCTCCTCTGGAAACACTTCTCATGGCATCAAATTTCCCTGAATTGACTAATTCGAAGAGCATACTTTCCAAATTTCTATCTGCTCCAAGATGTTATAAAGGATGGCCATGCACAGATTTCTGTAGCGCTCTTTGGGATGCTGCAGTTGGGTTAGACAGCGCTTCCTTATGGGCTCATCTCATGGGTCTGATGTGAGATCTGCTGCTTTGGCATAAACCGCTTGGAAAACCCCTTCTGACCTCTTCTCTTTGACTAATGCAAGAAGAGACTCAATTCTTTTTTTACAGTAAAGAACATACATAGCCCTCTGCTGGACAATATCAAAGACCACATCAGTCTCAGAGAAGATTTGTTCATGTGTACAACATGGACACAAACTGAAATTTGCTCACAAAGCCTTTGGCACAATCCAGTGTATCATCATCTTCTGTTGTATCTGCAATGTTGCTATCAAATCTGCAGGAGGCCATCAAAATTGTTTACCACAGTGCTCACTATCCGTGATGAGAAATTCCATCGAATAGGAGCGTTTCTGGGCAACCTTGAACACCCTGCAGTTTCCAGAAAAGATGTCCTCTGTGGATTGTGAAAAAAATGTGGCAAACCCTAGCAAAAAAATTCAGTACTCAGGCAAGCATTTAGCCCCCTATGACAGCACCAAATTCAATCTGTGTGCATAGCAATGCACATACATTGCACTAGGGGCTATTGCTTTCACTTTGGCCTGCAGACCATTGAGAGCTAAGGCCATGACAGCAGCCCCATCATAGGTCTGTGTCACAAGCTTATCCTTAAAATTGTAGCCCTGCATGTTTTCATTTAATACATCAAAAACAGCCTGAGCATCTCCCCACCCAGAAACAAAAAATATCCAATAAAGCACACCTGAATTTCACCTGCACTATCCACATAGCGAACAATGACAGTTGGGCACGGCCGTAAATATCAGTTGTTTCATCCACCTGCCATCCAAAAAAGGGTGCACCCTGAATTTCATTTTGATCTGATCAGAAATGGTGGTTGCAAGAGCAGATAATTTTGAATGATGGGACATAGGAGAAAACACAGTTGAGAACTCGAATTGTGAGGACAGGACAGTCATATTTAGGTCGCTTTCACACCTGCCTCGTTTGGTCGGATAGTCCGGTTCGTTTGGGCGGATAGTCCGGTTCGTTTGGGCTGGTGTTAAAGCTCAAACGAACGGTACGGATCAAACAAACTCTGGTCCGCTTGAAAATGGGGGTCTCTGTCCGCTTCCAAGAGAAGTACGGTCCACTTTATGCCTCCTAAGTAGTATTTTGATATCCTTAAAGTAAAACTGACTTGGTGTTGTACAGTGATGATTGTTCCCTTTTTTGAGCAGTATATAAGAATTACACTACATAAAACACACTCGGTGTAATGACCTTTAATTTCCTCCTGTATTCTTAATAAATATACAGAATAAAAATAAGAAATACAAAAAGATAATTATTTCAATATTAAATATTGCAATACCTTATTAACATAGTCAACACCCATACAATGACATGCATAGTACAACACAAACAAACAAACGTTTCAGCTGCACACTACATGCCAGTTTCCAGAGTGAAGTTTGAAATGACCCATCTTGTAGTGACCACTGTCCTTTATTCTGGAGCTTTACCAAGGCTAAGTGGGGCTACACTAACACTGGTTATGTGCTACACGTTAAATCTTCGCATTGTATTTTTATCAAATGTCCATTATGTATTTTCTACAGCAATGGTGGCAAGATTTTATTTTAAAGTATGACTTGCCCAGCAGTGTTGTGATTGGCTGTGATGGTTAGCCTATTGATTTCTCCCCTTCCAGCCCAACATTCTCATCATGATGATACATGTATTCGCACACCATGTTCCATGCCTATAAATATTTGGGCATCTGGATTAATGATAGGCTCTCTTATAATTGCATGCCTCTACTTCTTAATGGTGTACATCATAGAGCCATTTGTTTTATTACAGGAGACAGGTTCAGTACCCATCATTGCATTCTTTATCAGAAATCTTTAAAATATCGCAGAGCAATTTTCACAATTTGTTTATGAAGCTCTTTTGTAAAAACTACCACCTTTTAATTCACTTAACTCTTGTATGGACTGGCTACCAGACCCGAGCTCAGGGATGGCCATCACTGGAGAGCCCAAAGATCTACAACTGAATTGGATATATCTTCTTTTAGTTAATTTGCCTATCACAAATGAAATTAGTTACAATGTACTTTTAAAATTGGAGGAACTGGTGCCATTAAGGCATTTTAGATTACTGTGTTTCATGTGACTGTGTTGCTTTCATCTTGCCGGCTTTGCTTGTTTCCTGTACTTTGTAATGTTGTGTGACCGACTCAAGTCGTTGCTGTAAATGAGAACTTGTTCTCAGTCAATTTACCTGGTTAAATAAAAACAAAAAATAGAAACGCTTTCCAAAGTAGCTAGTATTTCCTATGAGCATACATTCAGAAAATAACATTAAAAATCATGTTACCATCTAAGTTCAGGTGAAATAGATTTTCTGTAACAAATAAATGTGGTTTAAAAACATGTTTCAATTTGGTTGATGAAACTAAACGTGCAATATGGAAGAGAATTTGTTAAGAATGAAACATAACGCTAACTACCCTCCGACATATTAAAGACATACAACACTCCTTTTGTGATATCCACTTGCTCCTAAATTCTACTAAAATGAAATGCATGCTTTTCAATTGGAAGCTGCTTTTATCTGCCCACCCAACAAGCATCATCACCTCGGACGGATGTGAATTAGAGTATGTTCTAAACCTAATGTCACCTACATGCATCTACTTCAGGAATCTGGTTAAACTGCTTACTCTATTCCCAGAACCACCTTCTGCAACAAGGCCTCCTTCAGGTATGCAGTTTAACACTTGTGAAATTTACTTTACAATCCTAGACTCCAGTGATGGTATGTTCAGGAATGCCTCCAACACTCTCCTAAATGAGCTGTAGTCACTGTGCCATCCACTTTGTCACCAACAGCCCATATAATACTCACCGTGCACTTGTAAATTGGCCTTTAATGTATACAAGTTCCTGCTAGTCAAATCCCCACTTTACCTTATTTCCTTTCTCGATGTTCAACTTCATCATCATTTGCACATACAGTTAAGTAAAAATGTACCTGGTCATTGACTAAGCTATCATCATTTCAGCTGTCTACCACAACATACAATGTTGCATGTGAAATTAAATATGGCAGTTTCAATGGCATCCATACATGCCCATGCCCTGACACTACCTCCACCATGCTTCACAGATGAGGTGATATGCTTTAAACATGAGCTGTTTCCTGTCTCCACAATGTTCCCTCCCATTATTGTAGTACAAATTGATCTTTGTCTCATCTGTCCATAGGACCTTGTTCCAGGACTTGTTTTTGTAAACTCTAATGTGCTCTTCCTGTAATTTAATTTTACCAATGTTTACACCTTGTGGTAAACCCTCTGTATTTACTCTGGTGAAGTCTCCTCTTGATTGTTGATTGTCCTGAATTGTGTTCTTCAGATATAAAAAGTGCAATATTCCTATACCGGTTTGGATGTGAATACCCCAAAACTACAGGTGGAAGTCAGCTCACATTCATTATTTAAAC
>JACXGM010003451.1:6304-41872 GCA_016801145.1 Umbra pygmaea
TTTGGTTTCATCTGACCAGAGCACCTTCTTCCACATGTTTGGTGTGTCTCCCAGGTGGCTTGTGGCAAACTTTAAACAACACTTTTTATGGATATCTTTCAGAAATGGCTTTCTTCTTGCCACTCTTCCATAAAGGCCAGATTTGTGCAGTATACAACTGATTGTTGTCCTATGGACAGACTCGCCCACCTCAGCTGTAAATCTCTGCAGTTCATCCAGAGTGATCATGGGCCTCTTGGCTGCATCTCTGATCAGTCTTCTCCTTGGATGAGCTGAAAGTTTAGAGGGACGGCCGGGTCTTGGTGGAATTGCAGTGGTCTGATACTCCTTCCATTTCAATATTATCGCTTGCACAGTGCTCCTTGGGATGTTTAAAGCTTGGGAAAACTTTCTGTATCCAAATCCGGCTTTGAACTTCTCCACCACAGTATCTCGGACCTGCCTGGTGTGTTCCTTGTTCTTCATGATGCTCTCTGTGCTTTCATCAGACCTCTGAGACTATCACAGAGCAGGTGCATTTATATGGAGACTTGATTAGACACAGGTGGATTCTATTTATCATCATTAGTCATTTAGGTCAACATTGGATCATTCAGAGATCCTCACTGAACTTCTGGAGAGAGTTTGCTGCACTGAAAGTAAAGGGGCTGAATAATTTTGCTTGCCCAATTTGTAAGTTTTTTATTTGTTAAAAAAGTTTTAAATATCCAATAAATTTCTTTCCACTTTATGATTGTGTCGCACTTGTTGTTGCTTCTTCACAAAAAATTACAGTTTCATATCTTTATGTTTGAAGCCTGAAATGTGGCAAAAAGTTGAAATGTTCAAGAAGGCCGAACACTTTCGCAAGGCACTGTATCTGCTGATATTGAGTGGAATGCATGCGACACTCAACTATAACAAAATTCCCAGTACAATTCCCAGTACCGACACTGGCCACACAGCCCCACAGGATGATGAAACCTCCACCAAACTTTACTGTGGGTAGCAAGTGTTTGTCTTGGAACGCTGTGTTCTTTTGCCACCATTCATAATGCCTAGCCTGGAAAAATCCAGACCCAAATCCGGAGGATATAAGGGTCTGGGATCTAGTAATGAAAATGACCCAGCTCGAGGGGCGGCACCAAGTATGCATTTGAATTGGATAAAACTACAACCTATCACCAGTGGTTTTTCGCTAAGCACCTATGGCGGAGCTAACTGGTAGATTAAACTCTTGCAAAAACAGCAAAAACGTCCTTCCTAAAAAGGAACAATTCAAGCACAGTCTTTTGTCCCTCTTTTAGACAAAAAACCAAGTGTAACTCGTTCATTGTAGTGGCCAAAGCCGTTTTAAACAACTGGTGTTATTACGATCTTACAATGTTTACTAATGACTTCGAGGTCGCAGCACTGTCGTCATCTGTTTAACACACTTCTGGCACGCCTATATCAGATACACCGATGTGATTGGTGCAGCTCGGCTACAAGGGCATAGTTAATGAGCAGCATTACTCAGTACCAGAGTAACTTGCTGAGCAAATTGAAATTGTGCTCTCGCGAGAACTCTGGATTTCCAGGGTACATAATGCCCCTTGTTCTGACCAAATATCTCCATCTTTGTTTCACCAGTCCACAGCACCTTCTTCCAAAATGAAGCTGGCTTGTCCAAATGTGCGTTTGCATACCTCAAGCGACTCTGTTTGTAGCATGTGTGCAGAAAAGGCTTCTTCCGCATCACTCTCCCATACAGCTTCTCCTTGTGCAAATTGCTCTGAATTGTTGAACGATGCACAGTGACACCACCTGCAGCAAGATGATGTTGTAGGTCTTTGGAGGTGGTCTGTGGGTTATTTTTTACCGTTCTCACCATCCTTTGCCTTTGCCTCTCTGATATTTTACTTGGCCTGCCACTTCTGGCCTTAACAAAAACTGTGCCTGTGGTCTTCCATTTCCTTACTATGTTCCTCACAGTGGACACTGACAGATTAAATCTCTGCAATAGCTTTTTGTAGCCTTACCCTAAACCATAATGTTTAATGTTGAACAATCTTTGTTTTCAGGTCATTTGAGAGTTGTTTTGAGGCCCCCATGTTGCCACTCTTCAGAGGAGAGTCAAAGAGAACAACAACTTGCAATTGGCCACCTTAAATACATTTTCTCATGATTAGATACACCTACCTATGAAGTTGAAGGCTTAATGAGTTCACCAAACCAATTGTGTGTTCCAATTAATCAGTGCTAGGTAGTTACAGATATTCAAATCAACAAAATGACAAGGGTGCCCAAATATATGCACCTGTCTAATTAAGTTTTGATGCATATTGCACATTTTCTGTTAATCCAATGAACCTTATTTCATTATCAAAATATCATAGTGTCCTTCAGTTATTTGATAGATCAAAATAAAATTGGTGATCCAAACACCCAATTATTTATAAATGAAAATCATGGAAACTGTCAGGGGTGCCTATACTTTTGCATATGACTGTATATTATCACATTATAGTATATACATATAGTATATATATATATATATATACATATAGTATATATATATATGTATTATAGTATATACAGTAGTGTTTTCTCTGCGACATGAATCTGTGTATTATTCTAAACATGTTTTAAATTTGCTAAACTTACTTGGAGTCTCTGTATGAGCACCAGTGTAATCAAGTTGAATGCTGCCACCTGTTATAACAATACAAATATTGTATTGCAAGCATGACAGTTGTGAATGTTGCATATAAATTATACATATACATTAACATTGAATTGACTAAGATATATATGTTTTAATGTAGTAATAATATTTACCATTTGGATCTAGAGATCCATGATGGGCTGATTCTAAAATAAATTGTGAAGAGGATACAAACATTTGATTCCGATGGAAAAATCTAGAAAGTGTAAAACTTTATAGACAAAGTCAACCAGTTGAATTGTGACTAAGGGTATATGTTGTTTTTTGGAAATAAATCATTCTACATTTTATTATAACATATTCTATGTTTCTCGCAGGTATATCACCAGCTCTCTTGTTAGTATTTAGTAAAGAATGATACCTGCTGGCTGTGGATGGGTCTCATGGAGGATGATTAGAAGACCTTCTGCTTGGCCAGTTGAGCCTTAAGAGTAAACACATTGAACATAATACATACAGTAGTTAATCAAGGCACATCTACATCTAGAACAATAGAAACAACTGTACAAATTCACACTAGCAGAACAAAGCTAGATTGATTTGACTTACTAATTGTTTCTGAGTTGAGAACTCCTGTTTCTGAGTGGCCAAACGCTGTACCTAAAAGAAGTGTGACAAATTTTTATCTGCAGAGATGGTTGCTCTACTCGCTTACAGTTCCAGGTTTTATATCATGCATCTTTGGACTATTGTTAGAGAAGTAAAGATTACCTGAGGCTTGAGCGTGTGACGCGGAACCATCCTGAGCTCCTGCCAAGAAATCAACCGTTTAACCTCTCCAACAAAGCCCGACACACAGAATGAGCTTGTAAAACATCCTTGTGTTTCTGTGTTCTACCTGAAGACTTTTGTAGAAAGTGGGTGTAACATTACCTGCTTGGCTAGCATCCAAAGTGGGACCTGAAGTGAAAGCAAAATGCGTTTAGTCAAAGAACATAAACCTGTATTGATGACTGAATAAAGAGCATTGTATTATTAACTTGATGCATTTATACAGTACCGTTATATACTTTGATTAAGGTTACTTTGTGTTATTCAACAAATAATCATAAGTTATTGTACCGCCAATACTAGCGTCTAAAGATAACACAACGTGGCCTAGCAAAAAAGGAGGTGAATGATAGGGAATATTAAGAGATGCGAAAAAAAGTATCGTTTTTTCAAACAAAAATAACAGCTCAGAATGAACTGGTATTACCACCCTGTGGATGATAGAACAGGTGAACGAGAGAACAAGGCTTTACCACGGAAGCTGGAGTCGGAAGGTGAACCATGTGGATCTTTTACTCCACCTCCTCCCCCTCCACCATCTCATGGCAAAAGAAACACAACCATGTTCAACATTTCCTGTTTTTACTCAGGCCTCCCAATTATCCCAAATACTTGCATGAGGGCATATCTTACTGGTAATGAATATCACTTTTAGAGATTTTTTTTTCTGGTTAATGCAGCCCATGTGCCACATCAGTAGAATGACTTTATTCATTTTACACACATTTATTTATAATGTATGGTATACATTACCAGGACTTCCTTCTGATATTAAGGTACTGATTGATGCTGTAACAAAGCAAACAGCATTTTCAGAATATTGCAAAAATAAATACCTATATTACTTCTCACAATGTTTAATGTATAGCAATCTTTTAAAAAACATAATATACAGTATATATAGCTCTGGATAAAAATAGGAGACCTCTGCAATCTATTGTTAAATCAATGCCAGTGAAATACTATGGAATGTGATCAAGAGGAAGATGGATGGTCACAAGCCATCAAACAAAGCAGAACAACTTGAATTGCTGTGCCAGGAGTGGCATTAAGTCTCCCAACATCAATGTGACAGGAGAGCATGCCAAGATGCATGAAAGCCAATTATTAAAATACAATTATTATAATTCCACCAAATATTTATTCGTGAACTCTTCTTAAGTTAACACATTAGTATTGTGTAGTTTAACAAAACGAATAACTTGTTTGATTTCCATTATTCAAGAACTGACACCACTGCATCTTTTTTATTATTTTAACCAGTTGTGATTTTCTGCAATGAAATGATCTGAATGACAATATTTTCATTTAGAATTCAAAAGGAATGTCACCAGTAGTTTATAAAAATAAAACGAAAATGTTAATTTTTCCAAAACACATACAGTGCATCTGGAAAGTATTCACAGCGCTTCACTTTTTCCACAATTTTTTATGCTACAGTGGATTAAATTAATTATTTCCCTCAAAATTATACAAAAAATACCCCATAGTGACAATGTTAAAGAAGTGTGTTTAAAATCTTAGCAAATTTATTTAAAAAAAAAAACGAAAAAGCCCATGTATAAGTATTCACAGCCTTTCCCTTAACACTCAAAATTGAGCTCAGGTGCATCCTGTTTCCACTGATCATCAAGGTTAACAGTGCATGTCAGAGCACAAACCATGTCAGAGCACAAACCAAGCCATGGCGTCCAAGGAATTGTCTGTAGACTTACGAGAAAGAAATGTATCGAGGCACAGATCCCGGGAAGGATACAGAAAAATATCTGCAGCATTAAAGGTCCCAATGAGCACAGTGACCTCCATCATCTGTAAATGGAATACGTTTGGAACCACTAGGAATCTTCCTAGAGCTGGCCATCCGGCCAAACTTAGTGATCAGGGGAGAAGGGCCTTAGTCAGGGAGGTTACCAAGAACCCAATGGTCACTTTGACAAAGCTCCAGCTTTTCTCTGTGGAGAGAGGAGAACCTTCCAGAATAATAACCATCTCTGCAGCACTCCACCAATTAGGCCTGCATGGTACAGTGGCCAATGGAAGCCACTCCTCAGTAAAAGCCACAAGAGAGCCCACCTGGAGTTTGCCAAATTGCACCTGAAGGACTCTCAGACCACAAAACTCTCTGGTCTGATGAAACAAATCTTGAACTATTTGGCCTGAATGGCAAGCGTCATGTCTGGTGGATACTAGGCACCATTCATCACCTGGCCAATACCATCCCTTCAGTGAAGCATCCTGGTGGCAGCATCATGATGTGTGCATGTTTTTCAGCGGCAGGAACTGGGAGACGAGGGAAAGATGAATGCAGCAATTTGAGAGACATCCTTTCTGAAAACCTGCTTCAGAGCAGACTGGGGTGAAGGATCATCTTCCAATAGGACAACGACCCTAAGCACACAGCCAAGATAACATAGGAGTGGCTACAGGACAACTCTGTCAATGTCCTTGAATGACCAAGCCAGAGCCCAAACTTCTCTGGTGAGATCTGAAAATGTCTGTGCAACGACGCTCCCCATCCAACCTGATGGAGCTTGAGAGGTCCTGCAAAGAAGAATGGGAGAAACTGCCCAAAATAGATGTGCCAAGCTTGTAGCATTATACTCAAAAAGACTTGAGGCTGTAATTGCTGCCAAAGTATTGAGCAGAGGCTGTGAATACTTATGTACATGTGCTTTTTTTATTTTTAATAAATTTGTTAAGATTTCAAACACACTTATTTCACATTGTCATTATGGGGTATTGTTTGGAGAATTTTGAGGGAAATAATGAATTTAATCCATTTCGGAATAAAGATGTAACATAACAAAATGTGTACATAGTGAAGCGCTGTGAATTCTTTCCGGATGCACTGTACCTATCAATGGAAAACCAAAGACTGATGATTTTGCAGTGGTCTCTTAAATTTTTCCAGTGCTATATTTGATTTTGTTCACATATCAAGATATGGAGTCTAACTCACAGTCAAGGCCAGCTTGTGTGGCATTTTCCCCAATGTGTTTATGAACTGCAAGAAAAAAGATTACATTCAAGAGTGACTTTTTGTTGAGCAGGATTTTATGTTCAGAGATGTTCTCCTGCATGCCTTGGTTGTAATGAGTGGTAAAGTTACTGTTGTCTTTCTATCAGCTCAAACCAGTCTGGCCATTCTCCTCTGACCTCTGCCATCAACAAGGCATTTCTGCCCAGAGAACATCTGCTCACTTGTTATTTTCTCTTTTTCTGACCATTCTCTGTAATCCCTAGAGATGGTTGTGTGAAAAAATCCCAGTAGATCAGCACTTTCGGAAATACTCAACCTAGCCCGTCTGGCACCAACAACCAGTTAACTTGAACCTCAAGAGCATGGAGGAGATACTAGGAGACGGGCAGTTACACAAGGAGACCTGGACAGGGCCTTAGAAGGACATCAACCCAGCAGTATGACCGGTATCTGCTTCTTTGTGCAAGGAGGAACAGGAGGAGCACTGCCAGAGCCCTACAAAATGACCTCCAGCAAGCTACTGGTGTGCATGTTTCTGACCAAACTGTGGCATGAGAGCTCAACGTCCTCTAGTGGGACCTGTGCTCACAGCCCAGCACGGTGCAGTTTGATTGGCATTTGCCAGAAAACACCAGAATTTGCAGGTCCGCCATTGGCGCTGTGAGAGCAGGTTTACAGTGAGCACATGTGACAGGCGTGAAAGAGTCTGGAGACACTATGGTGAAAGCTAAGCAGCCTGCAATATCATCTAGGATGACTGATTTTGCGGTTGGTCAGTGATGGTGTGGGGAGGCATATCCTTGCAGGGACGCACAGACCTCCACGTGCTTAGCAACGATACCCTGACTGCTGTTAGGTAGCGGGATGAAATCCTCAGACTTACGCTGGTGCAGTGGGCCCTAGGTTCCTTCTGGTCCAGGACAATGCCCAGCCTCATGTGACCAGAGTGTGTAGGCAGTTCCTGGATGACCAAGGCATTGATGCCATTGACTGGCTCTCACATTCCTCAGACTTGAATCCAATTGAGAACCTCTGGGACGTCATCTATCAGTACATCCAAGTAGCGCCAAAGACTGTCCAGGAGCTCACTGATGCCCTGATCCATGTCTGGGAGGAGATCCTACAGGACACCACCTGCCATCTCTTCAGGAGCATGCCCAGACGTTGTCAGAAGTGCATACAGGCACGTGGGTGCAATACACACTACTGAGTCACATTATGAGTTGCTGTGATAGAATTCATGCAAGTTTGGAACAGCCTGTTATTTCAATTGTTTACTTTGATTTTCGGTGTGAGTTTAAATCCAGCATTCAGTTACACATTTTTTTGAGCAGTGTAAATTTATAGATATATATATATTTTTTTAATTTTATTTATAGGAACAGTATGAATACAGAAGCAGTACTGTAAAATAAAAATGTAATTGTAGAAATTCAGTTTGGATTGAGTGAATAAAGTTTCTCACCATTTGGAGCTTCACCCTGGTATGAGATTTCATGCTGAGTGTTTATACCTAGAAGATAACCAACCGTTTATGACTAAACAACTTTACTTAAGTTCATTTAATCATTTTAATACATTGTCTTACAAATATTTTTCATATTTGGCAACACTTAAAAATGTCAGAAAGGATTTTACTGAATTCCAGAATGAGGTGTTATGTGATTAACTATCCCGATAAATTGCAGTTTTCAAAATATGTCTCTGCAATATGTACCAGATTAAAGACACGATAAAAATTTCACCACGTTGCATAAACTTCACTGAGTATACCAAGAGCTACTTAGACCTTAACATTGTCCCCCTCTCAAGGCTAAGAGAGGATTAGGTTTGCTTACCCAGGCCTCGTGATACTGTGGTAACTTGCTGTGATCCAACACCTTGGGCGATGTGAAGGAAAAAGAAACATACTTCTGCATTAGATTGTGTATGATTTTGTCTTTATTAAAAAAATCTTAATTTTGGTAAAATTCTCATTGTTAGAAGAGTTTAGATGTACATGCAGGTGTACATGCACGTGCACGTTGCGAAAAAATTAGAGTTTATACAAAAAAATCCTGAAATGTTTCCTTCAAATGTACTATATGTCCTGGTTTCAAACTTTATCAATTTCTGATTTCAACTATTTCACTATTTTATTTTTGTTTTTTTTAATAAGGGCCCATTTTTCATTAAAACGTGTTATGAAATATTATGCAAAATATTCAAACATAAAAACATGTTTATGCTCGTAGTTTAACAATTTACGGAAATTTACTCTCAAAATGGGACTTTAGAAATACAAGTAGACTGTGGTTGATGCTAAAAGGTTTGAGAAGTCTATTCATTGGTGGCAAGTTGTTAACTTCTCACCCAGATTGTTTTCCTGACTCTTGGAGTCATCATCATCTGAAAAGAAAAGGAAGTGTAGACATTTCATAAAAAACTGCTCATTTTCTATATATCTACCTAAGTCTATTCCCTACACAGTTTTAGATGTATTTCTCTCTATTAAAACCAAATTTAAAAAATAAGGAGTATAAAGTGCTGGATAATAAAAAATTAATTGTTCTAGAAGGGTTATACTTTTCTGCATAACTGGTTGAAAGTTGTGTTAACTTTATTGATATAAATGGTGCCCTTCATATATTTACTTTATAATTTCTTTTATATATTTTTTGTTAGTTACATTGAATTTATTTTGTTATATTACATATTCTCTCTACTATTTAACAAATTTTTAATTCAGAGAAGACTACATTGATCTTTTTTCATGACGGTGGCGGGGGGGGGGTAAAGGCACCATTTTAGTTTGTTAATTGCATTACAATATCACATGAGGCCTTGGACCACCTTCCATTCTTCTAATATGAACAGAACTGGTTCTTTTGTCTTGTTTTAAAACACTAACGGTCCTAGTTCCACGTGTTTATCCCTTCAAAGCCCTTCTTCCCATCTCATACCTTCCTCCTCAGATAATTCCTCTTCTAGGTCCTCTACCTCAATCTCTACCTCCTCTGGCTCCTTTTCTGAAGAAACAAAGGGTTACATGTTTTACCTCTTTATATTAACATAATAATGCATCTTTGATTTCAATGAGCCACTTCATACCTTCAACGGGAGCAGTTGAAATTGTTGTAGTCAAAATGACAACCACAAAAGCAAATAATATATCTCTGCAGGTAAAGAAGATGCATATACATACATTTACATACATTTTACGTATATCAAACATTTTACATCAAGGATAAATTGCATCGCCTCAAGAATATTTCAGTATGTATGATTTAAGATGTGATGCAGTTTTCAGATGGAAGTGTGGTATCGGCTTAAATATCACAGGTTAAAGCCATATACATTTTATACATATCATATCTCATTATTCTCAATGCACACATCTGAGATGGCATAAAAAATACTAAACATTAAATGTAATCCTGAAACCAGAACGATTTATTATTGTATCAAATTGTATGTTTTCATTTACATCAATAGAAAATGAAAAAACTGTTGTGCTTACATATTTAGATTTGACAAGCTTTTGAAAACTCTAATATTACGTAAGTAATTAAGTAACGGTGAAATACTGTGGGAATCTAACTGTGACGGGCATATCTTCGATTGATTGAAGCCACAGTAATCACACATACAACAAAACCATACACCTGAACTTTTGCAATTCCAGCACAATGTATTGAGAACATTTGCATATTTTGATTGATTACTCACCGTGACAACATGTTAAGGTCTATGGGGAAGACTCAGGAGCAAACGTGGAGCAGGAGGCACACAGGGTTCAAATCCTTATGCTTCACTGGGCACCGCTATCTGTTTTATACCCTGACATACCCCTGTCCTGGGAAGGGGATGGACTTGTGTGATATCCCCCAGCCCCTACCACTGGAGCTAGGGTTAGTTTGTCTACAGGTGGGCAATTCTACAAAACCACCATTATTGGGATGAGTGAGGGAGAAAGGTAAAAAATTAATCAGTAAATAAGATACAGTAAATGTGTAATCCTAATTCAATTCCAAAAACAATTATGAATATTACATGTATTGAAAAAAATCCAATTAAAAATCCTGAATCTGTTGATGAGGCATGCAGAGAGTGACAATGTGGGCAGATCTGGACAGTGGGGACGAGTACTCCAGGTTAGGGTTGAAATGACAGGTCAGGTCGCTGTAGTGTTTTGCCTTCCCTAAATCCTGTCACCTCTTCTCCTTTGGTCGAAACTTGTCAGCTCTTGGTTGAACAGTTGAACTGCTCTTCCAGTGGAGGGCATTGTGACACTTCTTAGTGAATAAGGGAGACCTATGGCATTCGGTTCTCACTTCCTGTTTATTGACAAGATTGATCGCTTTTGGTTCTCTTGGCCCTACCTTCTCATGCGGAAGCAGACAGGGAGGTTGCGATACTGATCTGTAGAAAGTGCGTATTCTGTGCCACTGTGAGAGAGGCAGACAAAACACAACACTCAGGTGGTCTTTTCTGTGACCTACGTCACCACTTCGCTTGCCTCAGGAATCAGATTTTTTTTTTGTCACCTTTATTTTGAAAAGATGAGGCTTATCATGCAGTTAGTGACTCTAAAATTCTCTTTCCTGTTTGGGCCCTTCTTACAGCACACATGCAGGAAACTGAATGTCCTCTTATGTTTGAAATAGTCTCAGTGGGCACTGTCAGAGAAACAAGGGGCTGTACATTTTACTTCACAATTTCTTAAGCAAACGTCCAACCAACATTATCTAATCGATTGATGTTTAATCCCACTGAATTAGAAAAACAGACAGACACAATGGTCTCCAGAAAGCCAATGTTAACTGAGCTCCCTTCTCCTGTGTTTGGGTGATTGCATTCCTCCTAAGCTTGCCAGTTCACTTTAGTACCAGCCCAGGTCAGTGGCAGCCAATGAGCTGTGTTTCCCTGTAATGAATATCTCTAGGTGCAGGGGCTTATTGGCTTAATATATTCTCCCTGATGAACTAGAAACGGGTATCTTTCATAACAAAAGTAATTACTTGTGCCATTAAAACAGACTCTCATTGTTTTCAGTTGAAACATAAGACCATTATTCCATTGATCAACCCAATACCTTTTGTAAGTCTACAGACTTCAGTGGCATACCAAATCTTGAACAGTATAAGCATATGCTTGCATTGATTTATCCCTTTTTTTTACTTATCACCCCATTGATTGTTGACAGAGCAACAACCGCGACACGTCGTTTACAATGCAGCACACGTGGAACACAGAGAAAGGTTTTATGCTTTCGTTCTAGTTTCTACTGTAGTTCTTAGACATCTTCGAGGTGTTACGATGCCAAACAAGTACAGGTGACCCAGAGACGTTGCTTGATGTATTTTAAAAGGTGTGGGATTGCCTGGTACTCACAGGAAATGTGCAACCCTTTCTTCCTGTTTGATATCAAAATAACAGAGTTGATAGAAAGGACATATGGAAAGACTATCATATTATACTGCTATCGACCCTTGTAAGAAATTTGCCAAGATTACACTCAAACAGATCCATGTCCCACTGCCCAGCCTTCCACCACCTCATGTGACGGACAGGCTCTTTGGGCAAGGACAAAGGTTTCCTGTTCTGGGCTCAACCCACAATGATATTGAAGCCAAGCTTGAGTGGCAGACAAGATTAGAGGCCTGAGTGTCTGGGGAAGGACCGAGGAGGAACAGTCCAAAAGGAGGAACCATTGCAGATATAGTCTTTCTATAGAGACGAGGCATTTGTGAAACATCACATTTGTATTCGACAGTTGTAATACTATGTAATGTGTGTGTTTGTGTCTGCGTGTACTGTCGTGTGTGTGTCGCTTTTTCATGCGCACGCACACGCAAGCACACACACACACACACACACAAAATGGCTCTCAACCACACGCACACACACGTCCTCCTTCTTGTATTACTGTGCCATCTCAAGTTGATCTCAAGCCCTATCTGGGTGTTTTGTCCTGTTGGTCACGAGCCACCTTTGAAACTAGTAAAGAGACCTTCTCTGTAGTAATGAGATACTGTAGCAGTTGATCTGTATTGGTCTTATAAGCTGTCTGTTAGTAAAATCTGTGCCCTTTTTAGGTTTTCTATATGTATGTAACTATGTTAGTAGCTTTAGGGTTAGTAAAATAATACAAAGCAATAAAGGTGTCTATAATGAAAAACTGAGGAGCCAGACAATTTAGGGCAACTGTAATTGAGAATTTTGATGTATTTTTTTACCCAAATTAGAAACCTGAAAAAAATATTTTTATTTGAGAATAATAACTACATTTTGAAATAATTTAGTTAAGATCACAGCAACCTTGTTGAATAACAACAGGACAATAATTTGAAAACAGACTGAAACCTGAAACGTATATTTAGCTCCTATACATTCTTACATTGAGGTAAAAATTTATTATAATTTATTGTCTTAATAAGCTCTCCCCCTTGAATCATTCATTCACAATGGAGCATGAGTGTTTAATAAAGGCCCATCCAGTGTTTGTGTACTAAACAGTATTAGGTTTTGAGTATGCAAAAGTATAAAACATTTTAAAAATAATAATAATAATAATAATACATAGCGCTTTTCAATGACCCAAAGACACTTTACAAAAACAAGAAAAACAAAGAACACAAAAAGGCAGAAACAACATCAGCGGAAGATGTCAGTAGAGTCAGAGTCATGGATGGATTGTGGCAGGGAGTTCCAGAGACGGGGAGCAACCCTGGGTAAAAGCCCTGTCACCAAAGCTCTGTACCTTGGATCTGGAGAAGAAGAGGTGGCCTTCTGTACCAGAGCGGAGTGAGCGTGAGGGTTGATAGTGATGAAGAAGGTCCAGATTTTGAAAACGATGCATGTCTTTGACTAATTGAATCAGGTGTGCCATTTAAAACAAACAAAACATGGCCTGTCTGGGGCGCCTTGAGTAGAGGGTTGGGAACCACTGTTCACTACTAATTCAGAATTTTATTTACTAGTATTATTATTAGAAAATGTGCAGTGTAAATTGCCTAAGTAAAAAACATTGTTAAAGGAATTGTTTGTTACTTTGCTCATACTGAGAACCGATTCGTTCTTCAATTCAGAGGGGTTTGTTTGAACGTGAACCCAAATTGGAATCCAAAATGAAAAATATAAATATACATATTTTTCTTTATTTTATCTTTAAATTTTCCCCCCATTTTATCCCCTGCTTGTTCGCAGCTCCACAACCCTCCTCAACAGATGTGGGATTTTAAAGGGCGCTCACTTGGTTCATCCAACCACGTGTTGCTGAGCCGGCTGATTCTTTTCACACTGCTCATCCAACACTGAAGCCTTTAGTCAGCTCATGCATGGGATGATTACGCTCACTAACTACGCTTTCACGATTTAATTTACAGGTGCTCGATCTGCACACACGGGTCACTGGAGAGCGACATGGCAAAGTAGATAATCTATCTTATCTATCCCAAATAGCGGGCAGCGCTATTCAATTTGTGCTGCCTCGTGCTGGAGTTCAGGGCAATGTTGGAGAAGCAATAGTCAGGCTAGAACACCAGACTATCATGGCGTAGCTTGTCCTGCAAGGAAACGACTTAGCCCACTAAGCCACGCAGACCCCTAAATATCTATATTTTTCAATCACCACAACCTAAAATGTAATTACATTTACTTCAATATTTACCCTACCCACAGGCAGGTATGTAAGGCAAATAAGAAACTAAACTGGTTACTTTTCAGCAAAAAGCTAGCACTTTCCTGACTGATATCATCCTTTGTTTTTCACCACGTAGCAATTATTTAAAACATCTCACGCCTCATATTTAAGTACGGTATAACATTACTCTCGGTTTCTGAGTGCCCTCCATACTTGTTGGAAAATTAAACTGGATGTGTGGGAGGGGTGCGTGTGGCTACTAATGTACCTGGTGTACGGGGGGTGTGGGAAGTGGGATCAAGCTTCAATGAACACCTCCATTTGGGCCTGACAGCGCAATCACTCCCTGCTCTGTCAAACCAACTCTCTGCTCAGGATCGAGGCAACCAGCCGATCACACGAAGGGAAATGAGTAACTTTCGACCCCTGAATCTGCAAGGCCGCAGGCCCTTTTGTCCTGAGCTGTTTGAAACCTTTTGTCTTTGGTTTACCTCCTCTCTCCTTGGCTTACTCCTCCCCTTCCTCCATCTCCATGCGGGTTAGATCCGGTCCGGACCACCAGGTCTGGTTAATTTGTAAGCCGAGAAGGTCCCCAGGCTTCGGCGGCCCTATGGAATGAGTGTAAGCCCCAGTAAACCGCAATGTGGTTGGGTCATACGATCTAGTTCACTGGATGTGGAGAACTTAATATTCTCTCCACCTCTCTTGCTCTCTAGGTCTGCCTCCGCTTAAAAGTTGACCTCAGTAAAGGTCAGGAGGATATTCCATTTATACATGATATCTGCTTTAAAATAGCACTGATCTGGTGGGACACAAACCGCTACATTCTGGGGGTAGAACTTGAGGTTAAGCTCTTTGTTGTTGCACTGTGCCTCATGATAATGTCAAAGAGAGCGAGTCTTACATGATCATATGTTTGTTGTGGCCTACAATTTGGGAATTATGTAATTTAAAAGTTAATAAGGGACTCGTATAGAACTCTACCTCAGTGATAGGTGATGAGTGCAGTGTTCCGTTCAAGATTCCATAGATATATGTGTGGTCTAAAATACATAGTATTGCTTCTGCCATTTGCCCATTTTGCATGGCAATATACAGCATATATATTTGTGTATTATTCCGTTAATGTACAGTTATTTTTTGAAATTGTTTACGATATGTAACTCTATTGTATGCAATCATAATTTGAAATAACTGGGGCACAAGATATTCACTGTACATGCAAAAAAAATCTGCAGGTGTCAATGACAAGTAAACAATAAACTTAAAACTTGAAGTAATTCAGTTACAGGGTACAAGTACCGGTAAAAAAACGATTGCCAACATGTAACTAGTAACTGTAACTGATTACATTTACATAGTATCCTACTCAACCCTGTTCAGCAATAGAATCATTTAATACAGTAAGAGATTGAAGAGACTCATTGCAGCAATTTCAGCAATTCTCCACAAGGGGGACACAAAGAGCATAAAATCACCCAAGAAGTTTTTCACATCTGTTTATTTCTTCAATGTAATCAGCAGCCAATATCTTTTCAGATTGCTTTCTGTGGTGTTATGTGTTGTGAATTGCACAAAAGCCTTACGAGAGTAGATTGTTACCGTGAAGAATTGCTTGCACTTGCTCTGAACAGGCCACAGTACATGGTCGTATGCAATGCAAAAACACATTTCTTAAATAGGACAATAACACAGACATCAGTAAAAGGACAAAAATAGGGCACAACTAAATATTTTAAGAAATACATGTCCTCAAACATGAATAATGAATACTACTAAAAATAATTACAGGTAAACGTCATTCAATAGTTTAGAAAATTTGAGCTCAAGTGCAAAACTGGTCCTAGTTTTCTATGTAAAACCTATTTGACTTGTGTACAATGTTATGCAATTCTGTATTATCCTCTGTTACATCTCAAATAGTAATAATGGTATTATTAACAGTATATATATATATATATATGTATATATGTTTATATATTTGTATGTATGTATGTATGTATGTATGTATGTATGTATGTATGTATGTATGTATGTATGTATGTATGTATGTATGTATGTATGTATGTATGTATGTATGTATGTATGTATGTAATTGCACACATTTGTTGTATTAATGCAATATATTGTAAGTATAATACTGTGCTGTATGTTACAAGTAAAATATGTTAAAAACATGTAGTGCTTAGATCCAGCAAGGCACCAGTGTGTAGCTAGCAATATGAAGGTAGATCAGGAGGCAGGCGAACGATAAGGGATAACTGAAGTTTATTAACAAGAGATCTGAAACATATTCAGCATAGGGACTGCATAGAAATGAAATAACCAACACAAAAGGTCAGACATACAAGGTTTAAATACACCTCTGATTGCTTACAGAACTCAGCTGAATGATCTCGCATCTGCATGTGTAATTAATTGCAATAGAGTGTGGCTAGAGCATCATGTAACTGAGAGTCAGGCTTAAACGGATAACGAAGCATAGAAATTCAGAGTCAGGCTTAAAAATTCATAATACCAAAGACAACAGACTAGTCCCTAGAATTCCGGGGAGGAAGAACGGTAGACAGAGCCAGATGAGGGGACGGACGCTACACAGTGATATCAAGCTAACTGATTGGTCTTTATGCACCATATAAGTGTAAGGTTCTTTTTCCCAATACAGAAAATAGGATATCTAAATATGTTTTGTTATAACAGCTTCTGGATGAAGCATTAGAATGTCTGAATATTTTTATTAAAGTTCAGTTTATGTTTTCTTTTGCTTTACTATACTTTCAAAATACTATGTTTGTCATTGTTCGTGTTCCTTCAAAATAGTTGGTTGTTTGATCTTCATCAGGTTCCTAATTTTTGTATTTTCATAGCTTGGGTTTGTAATAAAAGTTGTTGCATGGTTATATACAATACATTTCTTTATCAGTTATCTGCCTGGCAGTGTGTTGCTAATTAAACAATATCAGACAACTGAACAGATATACTTGACCCCTCTGACATTAAAGAACCTTTAGACCTGTATCTCTAACAACTTTCCTTTCCAAAACACTTTAGGGGACTGTCTCTGACCAGCTTTCTGCTTTTCCCTTTCTGAATAAGGCTTTCAAAAGGGTCACTGAACTGACACGACCAACCTCTGTGTCACTGTGTCTCTTTTTTACACCCAAAGATGAATGTCTCTCCTCTGTTTTTATTCTTCTAGATCTATCCACTGCCTTTGACATCATATCCTCCACTTAACTCCCGTGGGGTTGGGCATCTAAGCTCAACACTCTTGAATTGCAACCTACCTGGCAGGATGCTTTGACATGATGGCGTGAAAAGAGTCACATTTGCTCCCCAGGGCTTGTTTCTAGGCCCTCTGCCTTGCCAGTAACCCCAACCATGGACAATGTTGATGACAAGGGCAAGCAGAGGTATTCATTGTGGGGCTGTGTTTCTTCTGATGCCCTAGAACCTCGTTAAGATACGTGTCATTGGAGACTGTCAATTACATAGAGATTACAAAGAAATGTCTGTCTTTGCAAGAAAAAATTGGGTCATCCTCGG
Organism: Umbra pygmaea; assembly: GCA_016801145.1. Taxonomy (NCBI): domain Eukaryota; kingdom Metazoa; phylum Chordata; class Actinopteri; order Esociformes; family Umbridae; genus Umbra; species Umbra pygmaea. The sequence continues at coordinate 23,912 of JACXGM010003451.1, forward strand.
AGGCTCTAATGTAAAACTCATCCAAATCGTTCTACAACAACCCTACAGAAATGGCTCATCTATCCCAAAGAGCTATGCCAATTTGTGCTGCGTAGTGCTGGAGGTCTCCGCATGGCACAGTGGTCTAATTTGCTACCTCGCAAAACTGCGACTGACTACGCTGTCACGTGGCTCTCTAGCTACTCCTTGTGCGCAGGTAAGTGGTGCATTTGTGAATTCAACTGCAGTTGTGTAGTTGTATGAACGTGTAACCTCACACTATGGTATGAATTTTTTAGGCTGCTGTGTAAAATGAGCAGTGCGATGTGAACAGCTTGGCGAAACGTGTCTGGAGGAAGCAAGTGATCGATCTTGGACAAACCTTAGTTGTTAGAAAAGGCTTAGTAAGTATTGGACATGACAAATTGGGAAGCCAAATTTTTTGCAGCCTAAGGATGACCTGTTTCACTTGCATTGATATCCTTTGACCCCATGTTGACCCCATGTTGACCCCATGTTGTGGGTTCACAGATTCCAGTTGTGAATGCACATCTGGATTTAACTCCAGACCTTTTACCTGCTTAATTGATGAGGAAAAAATGAAGGAATAGCCAACACCTGTTCAGGAAACGCTTTTGAGTCAATTGTCCAATTACATTTGGTCCCTTGAAAATGAGGGGGCTACATATTAAATAACTGTAATTCCTAAACCCTTCCTCCAATTTGGGTGTGAATATGTTCAAATAAAGCAGAGACGCTGCACTTTAAGCCCATTTTCATTTTTTTACTGTAACTTGAATATATATTGGTAAACAGCCAAAATTACAAAACTTGTGTCCAATTAGTTCCGGACCTAACTGTAATTTATAACGTTATTTACAGATTTATAACTATAACAGTCATGAACATTAGTTTGGCAGTCACTACCACCCAAATAAATTGTTTTAATATTATAAAAATGAATCAAAAACACACATTTCTTCATGCAGAACACATTTGTAGTTTATTTCAATCCAGTTTAGGTAAAGGGAAATGAGAAATATGTTTGATTAAAAATTTTGTTGACATTGTTGGTTATCATGTTGGATTCCAAAGTGTCTTGTAGGGTCTACTCAATCAAATGATATGTTTGTACCACCTGAAATCAGAAGAGATACACAGGAGATAGACAACATTATTCACAGCATCATAAAGGATAATAAGTCAGAAAAATGCAATGAAAAAATTATATACAGTAACTAAATATATCCATGTACAGTTTATATATACTGTAACAGTCCCTATATAAAGTCAGACATTTTTTACATGCATTTACGTTTCTCATTTGATGAAAAAGTGGGGAAAAGTTAGAGGATATAGATTTTATTTCTGAAAGTGTAGTGGGGCAATCATGGTCCGATGTTGTGCGCTTAGACTGCTAAACCAAACTCGGGCACCAACTTATGATTTCTTTATGCATATGTACTGGATGTGATTTAGAAATATTTGTAGAATTATTAGGTACATTTCAAGTATTTAGTAGTGGTATCCATACCTTCTGGCATGGTGGGATTTTCGGTGGTGTGGTCTGATTCAGACTTCATCTCATCGTTGCTGTCATCCTCGTTTTCACCCTCTGTGTTTTCGCTCTCATCACTGTCCTCAGTCTCATCACGCTCATCCTTTCTGTCACCCTGGTTGTCATCTTCCGTGTTTTTGCTCTCATCATTGTCCTCAGTCTCATCACGCTCATCCTTTCTGTCACCCTCGTTGTCATCTTTCATGTTTTTGTTCTCATCACTGTCCTCAGTCTCATCAGTCTCATCCTTGCTGTCGCTGTCTTTCTCCTCTGAGGAAGAACTGTCATTATGTTCTTCACTATCACCTTTGTCTGTAGTAGAATCAGAAGACAAGTGGCACAGTCGTTAGACATCCTGGTAATTATTTGAATTTGAACAGGAAGCACTGAACCCAGTATGAACAAGAGCGGTCATACTACTGAGCCCTGGGGGACGCCCACATTAAAACTACTCTCATCATGACCCTTTGTGGGAGATTTGGGTAAAGTTAATTTTACAATTACTTTTTTTTTTACAATTACTTTTCAGTTCAAAAAAGTAATTAAGACAAAATGATCAGGTAAATGGAGTTCATATCTTACTGGTGACCATGATTGATATTTTCTTTACTCTTTCTATTTGTTTTATAGGTCGCTGTTAAGATATGAACTCAATTTACCTGATCATTTTTGTTTTATTTAGGGACTTTTCAAAACTTGTGAACTCAACAAATAACGGAAAGGTAATCGTAGAAGTAACTTTACCCAACACTCTTGATAGGCATAACCTAAGTGAGCAGAATCACCTGAAGTATCCTCTTCCGCTGACGTGTAGAGCAGGGTAACGTTACAGCTTCCCTCGCAATTAACTTCCAGTAGATTGTTGCCATTATTGTTGTCATCACCTGTCACATATACAATCACAGAGGATTTTTGTCATTAAATTTGTTGTACATTAGCCTGCTATCGATATATTTAGATGGCTTAATAACCTGTAAACTATAACATTTCTACACTAACAATCATTTTAAACTCAAATCTAATATGTACAGCAATGCATTTTGTTTGCAGTGAATGTTAGCCAATAAAGGAACCATTTTACTTATAGCACTTTTGAAAGTGCCTGCATTTGGCCTTTGTGTTGATATTCATAAATATTTGTAAAATAATTCAAATACAATTTTTTGTCCTTACCATCAGAGGCAATCTTTGACTCATCTAATGGACAAAGAAAAACAGTTAGACATTTCCTTTAACTCTGTATACTATGTGTACTGTACCTCACCTTTGGCAACTTTGTATTTAACTCATTATCTATATCAGCAGTATCAGAAATAACTACTGATATATGAGGGTCAGTGTCTCCTACATATTGTTTATTTTAATTCCTTTAGAATTTTACAAAATTTTCTTCCGGTCTTATGGTATCCAATTAATGATTATGGCCTTACTTCATTGCATGCAACTCCCAGAATCGTGTAAAAGATTCAAAGACTGGGACATGCAACCACAAATGCAATATGGCAAGACATCCAAAGTCGATACTCCCTCCCTACGACCCAATCAATGCTGAGTGAAAGGTGCCTAGTCATTTTCAGAAATCCTAGGAAAATAATAGTGTTAAATAATTTCTATTTTTTAAGTATTAAGTATATTTATCCTTCGGAGCAATTAGCTCTGAAATTCGACTTGTATCCACCTTTCATGCATAATATCTTGAATATTACAGATATTTTATTTGATATAACTTTTTGAAGCTCTGAATCTTCACTTTCAAAAAATGTAAAAACAAAAATATTTTTTTTATGTTAACCAGGTGATAGGTCAAATATACAGTTGTACATAAATGTTTCGTAACCCCTGTTTCTGTGAACAGAAGTGGAATTGACTTCTTCATGGTGCAAAGACAAACATTCCACCATTCTGCAACATTTAATACAGGATTATGATTCATTTATATTCATTATAAGTCAACATCCTCTCTGGGAACCAGCACCTTACTGTGGTGGAGAGGATTGTGTGTCTCTATTAACCTGAGGCCTGTGTTGTCTTCAGCCTTGTGCTCTTGGCAGGGTTTCCCATGGCAGACTGGTCTCATGCGAGGGGCCAGACTTAGAATAGTTCAAAAAACACCCCATGAATAACGGCGGAAGAGGAAATTAGACCTTGCCTGGAGGAAGCCGTCCACCACTTACAGGAAGAACTGTGTGGGTCGGGTGCATTGTCATACGGGTGGCAGTGAATGTAAGGAACCTCGATGGACCAGAACCGGGTGGCAGAAGCTGGCACTGGGGATGTGGAACGTCACTCCTCTGTGGGGGAAGGAGCCGGAACTTGTGCACGAGGTGGAGCACTACCAGTTGGATCTGGTGGGGTTTACCTCTATGCACAGCCTCGGTTCTGGGGTTGGACCCTAATAAAGCCTAAACGAATATATTGGCAGGCCGATATTATCGGACGATATTAGATAGTTTCCAAACCATTGGTATTGGCAATTATAATGGCCGATAAATTAATATTAAAAAAAACCTGCCTGGACTGGAGCTATTGAGGATTGACTGATTCCATATAATATACCGTAGCAAGTTGGCAGCTCATGGACTGAGTCTACGCTGTTGTTTAGTTACCTATGCTTGGGCGCGATAACTTTTGAACTCTTGAAATGTTGGGAGATGTGAAGGCAAGTGTGAAGTTACAGCTGATTAATGTTGCTAGGGTAGTTTATGGACATAACCACGGCAAATAATCTTTTTAGCGGAGAAAATATGTTTTGGAATATTGCATTGTATGACTTCGACAATCGACTAGTGTGGACTTCACTAGAAAATGGGAAATAAACAGAGATATATACACTCTCTAATTTGTCAGATTCGCTGTGTTCCCTCTAAGGAATCACTGCACATAGCTATGCACTAGGAATTACATTTTGAACATGTTTAGAGGCTAAAAGCACATTTTAAAACTTGACCCGTAAATGCATAAAGGGTGTAAACTGGAGCAGGAGGATAACACGGTTTTGGCAAAACAGTTTGTTTGAGTTATTCTCACTACTAACAGCACTCCAGATATCCAAACAACTGAGCTATGTTTTGAAATCATCCAGAATTCTCCTTTAATCTGATCAGCCGTATTCTCAGCCGTAATGATAGGTGAAGGTAACGTTCTTTTGGGACGTAAAGGGTTTACAGAGAGATGAAAGAAAATACATTTATGGTCACTGATCAGTAAATCCTCACAACTGATAAGATCAATATCTAACCCAAGAAAAGACGAGATCCAGGGTATGACCACCCATATGAGTGACGCCGGAAAACAAGTTGCTGAAGGTTGAAATATTCAGTTATATTAATAAATTAAGTAGCTACACAATTTTTCATCATTATTGTGCAAATTAAAATCACCAACTAGTAACACTTTACCTAGTTTAATAATAGAGGTAAAAAAAATCAGTGAACTAAAAACTGGCCAGAGCAAAACTGCGCAAGTAACAGCAAGTGAGAGGCAACCGGCGGAGTTTCCTAGTGCACACCCCTCCTTTAATCTGGGGACGGTAGGCCCTACCCGTAACAATGGCCCGTAGGGGGAAGACATGAGGTGAAAGTGGTGGTAGACAGGGCCAAAAGGGGGCTCTAGTAGTAGGAACACAACACAGGATACACCATAGAGGGAGACTTTCCGCATATCTGAGTCCAAGCAGAAAGTTTGAGCACAGGCAACGCAAATCCAAGCACAACCAGTGACTATTTGAGCGTGAGAGCAAGGTTCTGAGGGAAATTATTACAAAATCTGAATGTAATATCAGTGAGAAATGCTCTGAAATTGAAATAATGCACTCTGGAATAAAGATAGGAATATAACTCCATAATATTGTTGGTCTGTGTTTCATAGAACCATTCCTCTTGCGTTACGTTCAGCAACCAAAACATGCAGACATCTTAGCGCAAGTTTCACGTGGTAATTCAAACTTGCCAGACCAAAAAACATTACTTTAAATGCTATTGAACTTGGACGGCTCTGGTGGCTATCTATTACTTTCTCTCTCGTTTCCATTCCTAATTCAGTAAGACATTTAAAATATAGCATTACAGTGATTACACAAAAACTGAAAACATCATACCTCTCTATATGCAATCCTTGTACCGCTGCTTAATATTTTTGTTTGAAATCTAACAAAAAATATGATTCTGGGCATGGTTTCTCCAATTATCCTACTTAAAACCTAAAACGTGTGAATGTGGCAGAAAGTAATCTCGTTTTATATGGGCTGGTGCTTGACATTTGGGTACAGACTTGGGGTTTTCAGTGTCATACAGTAGATGCGCACACTTGTCAACAACATGTGCGACCTTAATCGCTTCACTATCCAATCAAATCAGTAGATTGAACATGATTTCAGCAAATTATATGAGACAGATTGGTCTCCGGTGCTTCAACTTAGGAAATCGTCACTGGAGAGCGAAAAGAGCATAATAAACTAAGCGCTGCATAAATTCCCTCCCAAAAGATAGCACATCATATTTTGAAAAAATTCACAGCACACTTAAGGAATCCTCATGGCGCACAAGTTTACCACAGCACATGGGTTGAAAAGCTCTGATGTAGAGGTAAGGTCAACTTCTGTTCACAGAAAGACAAATTGTAACATAATTTCTTTCCAGGGGTGCCCAAACTTTTGCAAACAACTCTAAAGTCTCTTTAATAAAATGTTCTTGATAAATGTTTTTAATTGAATAACGATTGGAATCAAAATTGAAAGGATGAAATTGAAACGATTGGAAGATACATTCAAAAGTATCTAAATTGGGAAAGTAAAAAAGTGGTTTTATAAATTATATTTTCAATGTATTTAGTATATTTATGCTTGAATCTTGAAGTAAACGGTAACACTTTATTTTGAGAGTCCATCTCTAGATGCTCTACATATTATCTGCATACTGTCAACAACATTTTAACAAACTATCTACTAACCCTAACCCTAATCCTAACCTTAACCATTCCCCTTATGTTAAACCTAACCTTAACCATTACCCTAAAACACATTCTAAACTTACCCCTACCCTTAAAATACACAATTAGTTGCTTATCATCAGATTGTTTGTTGATAGTTTGTTGATAGTCATATCATCAACAAACTATCTGTAGAGCACATACAGATGGAATGTCAGACTCTCCAAATAAAGTGTAACCAAGTAAACATATGTCAATGCTTCCAATTTATGGTCATGTATTGCTTGGGGATATCACATTTTTACACACTTACCATTGGAGTCTATTTCTGAAGACTCTGAGTAAATCTCTGTTTGGTCTGAAATCACAATTACATATATTATGTATTCTTAAGTCAATCAGCCAACCTATACAATTAAGTCAACCAGCTAAACATATATCTATTATATATTCTTAAAATTCTCTATCTACAATACCTATGTCAATCAGTTGGTATTTATTTCAATGTTTGTTACAATTATTAAGTTTGTTAAAGTGAAAATGTGGTTTAATGATATGTGAAATCAAAGAGAAACTTACTGATATTGTCAGATGACACCTCTACAATTGTGGTGACAACTGTTGGAAAGAGAAACAAAATGTTAGTTTATATTCAGTATATTTCAGAGAACATTATTCCAATTAGCAGAATATTTAAGTTAGCGCATGCATTGGTCATGGGTTCGAACCTGACCATGGGTTCTCTGACTTTCCGAGCAGGGTCCAGCTGTGGCTTAGGCGTTCCCGTTATGAAACAAGACGTCCTTTAAGTAACGTTACTTTTTGTTTTACATTTAGTTTTAATACTGTTTTTCGTTAGCATCCAAATTAATATCAGTTAGCTAGCTAGATTAATCCTCCCTCTCATCTAAAATCATCACATCCGCAACCAAGATGTCTGCGCCCGTAACGGCAAATTTGATGACCCAAATCGAATCTTCACAAACTAATGGGTGACGTCACACGTTACATCCAGTGATATATGGTTTTTACGTTTCAGCTGCACATTTTGTTATTATGCCATATTCATTCTTCTATTACGTTGCACCTGGACGTTTCATTTCGCCGGTTCATGCGAGAACATTCCACACATTCCACACATTCCACAGCATTCAATAGTATATACTAATGTTCACGGCTAAGGTTAGCCATGTGGTTACTGAGGTTCAAGTTAGGATTAAGGTTAGGGTTAACATTAAAAAAAGAAAATATACACGTCTGCATCATGCTGGAATGGAAAATTAAACACATACAAAGCTTCAATCTGGATTTAAACTCGCAAACTCCGGCCTGAAAGTTGCAGATTTATATGCCTGTCCACCATCGCCGACCTCCACCTTACAAAAAGTATGCTATTTACATACTATGTCATAATGTTCATATGTTCATATTTTACATATTTAGAATTTTTTATTTGTTCCCGAAAAAAGTAATTGACCCTCATACGTTCATATTTCATATATTTCAGTTTTGCTAAATAGTTCCTCCAGAATGTAATTCAATGCGATTTTGGGCTGCTTTTTCAAGGAACAAAAGCAATTGGGCAGTTGACTCAAGCTGTTTCCTGGACAGGTGTGGGCTATTCCTTTAGTGTTTCCTTTTACTTAAGTAGGTAAAAGGTCTGGAGTTAATTCCAGGTGTGACATTCACATTTGGAAGCCGTTGCTGTTAACCCACAACATGCGGTCAAAGGAGCTCCCAATGCCAGTAAAACAAGCTATCCATAGGCTGCAAAAAAATTACAAAACATCCATCAGAGAGATACCGGGAACATTTGGAATGGCCAAATCAACAGTTTGGTACATTCTGAGAGGAAAATAACCCACTGGTGAGCTCTGCAACACAGAAAGGCCTGGACGTCCATGGAAGACAACAAAAATTACCCTTGACAACATCTAGCGAAGAACACTTTTCGGGAAGGAGGCATACCATTATCAAAGTCTACATTAAAGAGAAGACTTCACGAGAGCAGGTACTACGGGTAGACCAAAAGATGCAAACTATTCATAAGCCTCAACAATAGAAAGGCCAGATTAGATTGGCCAAACAACATCTACAAGAGCCATCCCAGTTCTGAAACAACATTCTTTGGACAGATGAAACTACAAAAAGTACGGCTCATTATCCGAAGCGTACCACATCATCTGTAAAACACATCAGTGTGATGGCATGGGCATGCATGGCTTCCAATGGCATTGGGTCACTAGTGATTATTGATGATGAGACAGAAGACAGAAGCTTCCGGAGTGCATGATGATGAGACAGAAAACCCCGGTGTCATGGCTAAATTCCCAAACATGCCTCACTTCAATCATGGCTGCCTAATAATCCCCCACATTCCTAGTTGGCAGATATAACTTCTCACCTCTCCACCTGATAGCTGATGTGTGCTGAGCGTTCTGACGCAAAATGGCTGCCGTGCATCACCCAAATCGGTGCTACACATTGGTGGTGGATGAGGTGGGCTTTCCCCTCACTGTGTAAAGAGCTCTGGGTTCCTTGAGAAGCGCTATATAAGTTTAATTAGTTATTAAGATTTGTGACTTTACATTGTGCAAACAAATACGAAAACCAAACTGGAATCAGGAACAGCTTTTACTTCTTAGTCAACTTGTACATGAAAGGAACTTCTTAAACCAAAAAATAAGCATGGGAAAATATATGCTTTCAAATACTTTTGGCTTTCCCACTTCTGTCCAGAACCACAGATGTGTGTGAAAAGCACTGCTATTCTTGGGTGTCTTAGGCAGGGGGAGATTCAAGCAACAAACAACTGCCACAGGTAATAGGGCATTAGGCCACTACACTAGACTATTGTTTTATTATATATCATTCAATTTATTTAGCCTATTCAAAAATGTATACATGATACATAAATGTATTTATACATAAATTAACCTTGCTACTGTATACATGTCATTGCAGATTTTATGATTGTTTGTGATTTGGTCTTAGTGTATGTCTTCTTGACTTCCCCTAACCATGTCTAAACTTCGGACTTATCTTTTATTTTCTCCTAAATCAGCACGTTAGAAGGTACTTTTAACCTTAAACTGTTTTGTGAATATGGGCTCGTATTTTTATCATTGAGCTTTTTGTATCTAACTTTCATTTGTTTCCTTACCTAATTCATCAGTGAGGCTCATGGTTCCTGTGTCTGCAGCCCCATCTGGAAGACAATGGTGAATGAATATAATGTTCTCCCTAAAGAAATCCTTATTTTACCATTTTTCTTTGCCATCCAAATGTTATATTTTCTCACCAGTAACAGGGGCTGAGAGAGCAAGGCCAACCAAAGCCAAGAAGAAAGAAACTGTAAGTGTTCTGTTAGAGAAAGAGCCTGGTCAATTAATTTTTCAAACAATTTTTTTTATTCAAAGCCGTGGAGTTCTACTGAAATGTGTCTTATTTTAGTAAGTCACGGTGGAAAATGTATATTGGATGAAAAGTACAGTGAAGTTCTTAGAATATCTACACATTTTCCAACTAAACCTTTTTTGCCAAGTTCAAGGCTACATAAATAAACAGTTACTAGAAGTTGTACAGAATAATACTTTGCTTGCTTGTCAGAAAGTGGAAATGGGTCACATAATAGTCAGAATACATTATGTATTAGCAATCAGAGTTATGGGAAACAATTATAACTATCGAAGTAGATGAGAATTATTTAAATAAATTGAAGGTAAAGAGGCAATAGAATCACTGTGTTGTGGGCAACCATAACTCTAACATTTCTAATTACGTAACCATGTATTGAGCGATATGTTGAGATGGCATCATCAAATCGGAACAAAGAATACGTTTCATTATTATTACTGTAGCCCATACTTTTTATAATACTAATTTAACAAGCATAAACAACAAAAGCAACACATAACAGACTGAGAAATATTGCCATTTGACTGATCACACTCATTGTGATGTACATTCATTCAGTACATACAGTACATACATTCTACATACTGGATGATTGATGACTGATGATAGATGCTGTTTACAGTATTCCATTGATAACTAAATCAATGTTATGGATGTTTTTATGTCCATCATGTCATTTATATAATAAGTTACCGATTCAGACTGACCAATCTCACATCCCAATAAATCCTAAAACAGTAACCCTCTCGCATTACAATGCCCCAAATAAATGTAAATGAATTAAGCATCATTCATTAACACTACACACTCAAAACAGTATCAATATGTCAAAATATGTGCAAGAGATCAAGGAATTTTAAAAGTACTATACACAAATTAAAGTCCAAAATAAATATCCGAAGCAAGTCAGTATTGTGTGAGCCTTTACTTACCGTGACAACATTGTGACAGCTTAGTTTAACCAGTGCAGATGAGCTCAAGTGTCTTTATAGTTTCCTATTGGGTATATATTCTTGTTGTACACCAAGGGGCAGAGCCTGAGAAACAGAGACACTGTGGAATATGCAGAGACAATGAGAGGTGTTGCAGAGAATTGGCTAGTATTACACTCCTTAAAAATAGGTGAAGGTCAATGGTTAAATGTTAGGAAGGTAATGGTCTGACACCTTTGTTTGTGTTTCTACCCACGCTGCTCTAATTGTGATACATAGAAAGGTAAGTCGTTTACGAAACAAAACAAAAAAGTCTGCGCACCTCAACTTAACCCTAACCATAACCTCACCTTACCCTTTCCCAGAGTACTTTAATTTGGTCTATTTGTTACATCCCCCAGTATAAGTGTACAAGTACTTTCGAATGCAAAGGTTTTGGGACCCCTGACAATTTCCATGATATTTATTTATAAATAATTGGGTGTTTGGATACCTCCAGCGACTCCATTTGTGGCGTGTGTGCAGAAAAGGCTTCTTCCGCCTCACTGTTTTACACCAAGAATGAATGCTTATGTGTTGGATATTGATGTTATATACAGTATATGTGATGATAAGTAGGGGTATGACATATGTCAATGAAATGTTTGGTAATATCTTTTTTAAATGTACAGTATGTCACATTTAAATATGTAATAAAGTGTATGGTACTATATTTACAAATATACAGTGCCTTGCGAAGGTATTCGGGCCCCTTGAACTTTTCAACCTTTTGCATCATTTCATGCTTCAAACATAATAATATAACACTGTAATTTTTTGTGCAGAATCAACAACAAGTGGGATACAATCATGAAGTGGAACGAAATTTATTGGATATTTCAAACTTTTTTAACGAATAAAGAACTGAAAACTTGGGCGTGCATTATTATTTAGCCCCCTTAAGTTAATACTTTGTAGCGCCACCTTTGCTGCGATTACAGCTGTTAGTTGCTTGGGGTATGTCTCTATCAGTTTTGAATATCAAGAAACATAAATTTTTCCCCATTCCTCCTTGCAAAACAGCTCGAGCTCAGTGAGGTTGGATGGAGAGGGTTTGTGAACAGAAGTTTTCAGTTCTATCCGAAGATTCTCGATTGGATTCAGGTCTGGACTTTGACTTGGCCATTCTAACACCTGGATATGTTTATGTGTGAACCATTATATTGTAGATGTTGCTTTAAGATTGGATCATTGTCTTGTTGGAAGACAAATCTCCGTCCCAGTCTCAGGTCTTTTGCAGACTCCATCAGGTTTTGTTCCAGAATGGTCCTGTATTTGGCTCATCCATCTTCCCATCAATTTTAACTATCTTTCCTATCCCTGCTGAAGAGAAGCAGGCCCAAACCATGATGCTGCCACCACCATGTTTAACAGTGGGGATGGTGTGTTCAGGGTGATGAGCTGTGTTGTTTTTACGCCAAACATAACGTTTTGCATTGTTGCCATTTTGGTTTCATCTGCCCAGAGCACCTTCTTCGACATGTTTGGTGTGTCTCCCAGGTGGCTTGTGGCAAACTTTAAATGACACTTTTTATGGACATCTTTCAGAAATGGCTTTCTTCTTACCACTCTTCCAAAAAGGCCAGATTTGTGCAGTATATGACTGATTGTTGTCCTATGGACAGACTCGCCCACCTCAGCTGTAGCTCTCTGCAGTTCATCCAGAGTGATCATGGGCCTCTTGGCTGCATCTCTGATCAGTCTTCTCCTTATATGAGCTGAAAGTTTAGAAGGACGGCCGGGTCTTGGTAGATTTGCAGTGGTCTAATACTCCTTCCATTTCAATATTATCGCTTGCACAGTGCTCATTGAGATGTTTAAAGCTTGGGAAATCTTTCTGTATCCAAATCCGGCTTTAAACTTCTCCACAACAGTATCTCGGACATGCCTGGTGTGTTCCTTGTTCTTCATGATGCTCTCTGTGCTTTCAACAGACCTCTGAGACTATCACAGAGCAGGTGCATTGATACGGAGACTTGATTACACACAGGTGGATTCGGTAACACTTTATTTTGAGAGTCCAAAAAGTGTATCTGTAGATGCTCCACAGATTATCTGCAGACTATCAACAACATTTTAACAAACTATCTACTAACCCTAACCCTAATCCTAACCTTAACCCTTCCCCTTATGTTAAGCCTAACCTTAACCATTACCCTAATACATATTCTAAACTTACCCCTACCCTTAAACTACACAATTAGTTGCTTATCAACAGATAGTTTGTTGATAGTTTGTTGATAGTCATATCATCAACAAACTATCTGTAGATTACCTACAGATGGAATTTCGGACTCTCCAAATAAAGTGTAACCGTGGATTCTATTTATCATCATTAGTCATTTAGGTCAACATTGGATCATTCAGAGATCCTCACTGAACTTCTGGAGAGAGTTGGCTGCACTGAAAATAAAGGGGCTGAATAATTTTGCTCGCCCAATTTGTCCGTTTTATTTGTTAAAAAATTTGAAATATCCAATAAATTTCGTTCCACTTCATGATTTTGTCCAACTTGTTGTTGTTTCTTCACAAAAAATACAGTTTTATATCTTTACGTTTGAAGCCTGAAATGTGGCAAAAAGTTGAAATGTTCAAGGGGGCCGAATACTTTCGCAAGGCAATGTTATGTTTTTTGTATATATGGCCAAATATTAGAATTCTGTATGGGTTTGTAGTAGAGCAGCAGTGTAAAACAATTTACAGTTGTGCCCTGTATATACAGAATCTTTTTAATTTAATTTCACATTATTCTTCTTATCTTTTTTGTCCAGTGAAAAGCAGGCATTGTAGACTATTTTAAATAAATCTCATTGACGGATAAATTATCTTTTTTCAAAAAATGTCTAGCAAATGATACTTTAATTGTAACTTACCACAATTAGCATAAAATCGTTGGCATCAGTAAAAATCTGCATGTATTTTTTTAAATGTAAGTTGGACAAGGCGACAAATATAATGTGCCCCATTTTAGAAGTGATCAAATATCTTCACAATTTAAGTGTAAAAATTGCAATTACTACTATTCTACTAAATTTCACTGGCCTTTGATCTACACCACAAATCAGTCATCAAAGAAAATCTGTCATTATTCCCTGGATGTGCTTAAGATGGTCTGTGATTGCTGTGTACAGAATCTGCCTGAAACTACACAAACGTAGCCGCTAAAAATAACTTTATTTAAAAGTAAATTAATTTAGAAAGAACTGAAGTTTAGTTCTGGGGTTTTATGAATGTATGAGTTGTTCCGATGCATCTGACTGTTTCTGTTCTCTATTGTTGCTATACAACTGTTTTCATTGTTAGCAGATCACTTTATATATATTCTGTATAGTATTTTTCTTCCTAAAGGTGTAGTTCTGCCATGAGCCATTATCTTTAACATTTCTAAATCTGTAGACCTTACATTATAATGGTATATACAAATGTTTGTATGTATATACCTTGTGGCCAGATACACGGGTGTGCCTGTCCTAGCTTTCAAACAGGATCTTAACTGTTTTTGGCTAACCAGCCCTCTTCACTAGCCTCATTTGAGACATTGAATGAGGGAGGGTGTCACGATTCCACCTTTTGCCATCATGTGGCGCCGGTGGTTTCCATTTCCCACCACAGTAACGCCTATTTTCGATGGACATGCAACCCAATTCCCCTCACCACTGCAATTGTCTCGTCTTTAATAATGCACACTGGATTTTAGTCTCAGTCGCACATGTTTTTAGCTTGTTTATTTGTTAGTTAATCTCATTAGTACAGGTTTTTAGCTTGTTCTTTTTGTTAGTTAATTTCATTAGTGCTGTACATGTTTACAGCTTGTTCTTTTTGTTAGTTAATTTAATTAGTACTGTACCTGTTTATAGCTTGTTCCTTTTGTTAGTTATTCTCATTAGTACATGTTTATAGCTTGTTCCTTTTGTTAGTTAATTTCATTAGTGCTGTACAGGTTTATAGCTTGTTCTTTTTGGTAGTTAATATCATTAGTACTGTACATGTTTATAGCTTGTTCTTTTTGTTAGTTATTCTCATTAGTACATGTTTATAGGTTGTTCTTTTTGTTAGTTAATATCATTAGTACAGGTTTTTAGCTTGTTTTCTTTTTTCAATTAATCTCATTAGTACGTGTTTATAGCTTGTTCTGTCTGCAGGTTTTCGTCATTGTTCCACTGTCTCCAGTCTGTATGTGGCTATGTCTCTACATGAGTTTTGTAAAAAATTCCTAACTATTCTCTAGTGTTTAAAGTATTCTTGTTTGTCACGCCCCAAAAAGGTACCACATAGTTTTAGTGTTCGATGGGTTCTTTCAACCATTTCTTTTATGTTTACTGCTCCAAAGTTTTTTTGGTAATGTTAGCCAAGCTCTATCCTAGTTAGCACAACTTTCCTATCCTTTTTCACCTATATTTCGTTTTTGCTCTTCATTATGTTTCATTTTATTTCTTATTAATGAAATACATTCCATTGAGTTATGTGCCTGCTGCTTGCCTAATATATATTCAAACTGTGACAGAGAGATGGGTTAGATACCCACGTTCACTTTAACCATCCTGTTGTACCTCTCGCAGCATATAATACTGTAATGTTGAGGATGATGAAGAACTATCTAGTGAACCCCTTACGTTGAAACAAATATATTTGAGACTATTTGAAAAAAGACAACTTTACCCAGTCATTACTATTATTATTCACTACAGTCACAACCAGGAGAGTAAATCATTTTAAAATCATAAAAAGGAAAATATACAAGCACAATAATGTGCAATCTTTTATTACTAGAGAAGAAATTGGAGGAAGACAGAGCGTACAGTGATTTCTGAAAGTTACCTGGACCAATACCATGGGTTATCCTTTAATTTATCCTATTTCAGTAGATATAATATATATATATATCATAGGTGATATCTTGCTACATAACTTTTGAAAATCCAGTCTGCATGTGGCTATGTTTGGACCTCCTCTGAATCTATGGAAAAAAAAGACAGATAATGAGGAGAAAATAACAGGAGGAAAAAACATTAAGAGACTTCTGTAGGGAACAACTGACAAACAAGAAAGTGTAAATAAATTACATACCACAGTAATCTTTGTCATTATTTCAACAGAATTGCCAGACTCTGTATGAGAAAGAGTTGTTTTAGTTTGCACAGGTTAATGCACTTACTATTAAAGAAAATACATGTGCATCTTAATGCCATTTTATTTAGCTTGAAATCACATAAAAGTGGCTTCTAATTGTTGACACACTATTTGCTACATCTGAAAGGTTAGTAGTGATAACGCACCTCCAGACTTTTTCATTTTGCTATCATCAGAGTCTCCAATCTTGCTGTTTGGGTCTGATTCATCTTTGCTGTCTTTTTTGTCACCTTCGCGATCATTGTCTTTGTCAGAGCCTGAGCCTTCTGCAATGTCCATCGTTTCTGCAGCAACCTCAGCCTCCTCTGAGCTGTCCTTATCCCCATCGCTCTCATCTTTGCTATTGTCCTCACTGTCATCCTCACTCGGTTTGCTGTCATCTTTGCTATCGTCCTTGTTGTCATCCTCACTGAGTTTGCTGTCCTCTTTACTGTTGCTCTCTTTGTCCGATTCTGTATCGTCTTGTTTGCTGTCGCTGTCCATCTCTTCTCTAGAAGAACTGTCTTCATCACCATCATCTTTGTCAGCGGAAGAATCTGGAGACAAGTAACAGAGTGTTTAGACATCCTGTCAATTACTTGACGTTTAATGCATGCTTCAGGACCAAGTAAGAACCAGATGGGCATACTACTTATCCCTGGGGGACACCAGTACTATCCCATCATTATCCTTATAATGGTTGATATCCATGTCATGACTTGCCATACCTACACACCAGTGGAGGCTCGTCCATTGAGGCAGGGGAGGTTGTTCCTCCTCATTTTTTTGAGAGGCAAAAGGGAGATTAAGAATTTTAAAAATAGTAATTGGTTCAAATAAACTCTTAATAAATCTCTGTATACCTTATAATTAATTTATTATTTTGAAATAAATTATTTAAATGATGATTAAAATGCTTAAACAGTGACATCTGCAGGCAGATTGGTGAGTTGTTTGGAAAATAACATACTGTAGACTACTAAAGGAGGCTAGAGGAGGTAATCGGCTCTTTTACCTCCAGGGCGGGACATCTTAGTATCAATTCAATGCACTTCTATTTTTTCATATCTTTTTCATGCTAGTTTCTTATTGGCCAAGACACATGTCACAAGATGCCTCGGAGGAACCCTCTCCCTTACCAATCAAAAACCACAATACAATATTGACATCTCGTTCGTCCAATGATTTGTTTCAAATGTCATCTTCAATTCTCCATCAAAGTTGTACACCATAACAACCTGATGGTAAAGCAAACATCAACTGTGTTTAGCGTAAGAGAATTATAACCTCAAATTGTGGACAGCGTTTTATTCTTTTATATTTTTATTGAGAATTAGCTAGCTAGTGTGCACATTGTGAACTACCTTGTGATTTTTCAACATTACGTTTTCCTTGTTTTTTCAGTAGCTAGCTAGTTGTAGCTTGTGGAGCTCGGGAGGTTTAAGGCAATGGCTGGCTAATATGGATTTCGGTCAGGACATTAATGGCGAGGCAGAGAGGCATGTCAATGGACACAGACATTGGGATGGAAAAGAACCACGAGTGGATTATTTGTTGTTGCAGCAATTCCAGAGTTTGAATTATGCAGAGAAGGTAAGGATCAAACTTCGCAGATTACATTTACCATAAATGCTCAAGGTCGCCAGATAAGTTCAAAATTCAACATGGTCTGGTATGAGAAATATTCTTGGCTAACAGGCAGTCCTACAACTAACAAACTATATTTTTTGCTATGCCATCTGATGGGGAACCGTAAATCTTCTTCAAAGTTTAACACTTTGTCTGCCTTATAGATTCTGCAATAAAAATAATTTGGATCGGGCTACAAAACACAACGTGTGTTGTGAACACATTGGCGACAATAGTAGACTGAATCTTTTTGGTCGGGTGCCCATAAATGAGTTAATTGATGAGGAGTTGGTGGACTTGATTGCACGCTATGATGCATCATTAGCAGACCATATTGAAACTTCTAATGTGTTCTTTGGATTGTCTAAAACC
>JACXGM010003452.1:0-24393 GCA_016801145.1 Umbra pygmaea
GTGATTCCTACCTTTAAAATGAATTTTATTTCATGTTTCTATGTGCTACAGAGGCTTAGATATTAAGGTTTTGGTAGACGTGGACAATTCTTAGTATTTTTTCAGAAAACCCTCAGGAGATAAGGATGTTCATCCTAGAATACCATAGGTTTTTATAGGCGTTTTTAGCAGGCGTTTTAGGAGTAAATGGGTTAAGGCAGTGCTGGAAAATAATGGTGGCCACACAAAATATTTACACTTTGGGCACAATTTGGACATTTTCACTTAGGGGTATCCTCACTTTTATTGCCAGCAGTTTAGACCTTAATGGCTGTGTGTTGAGTTATTTTGAGGGGACAGCAAATTTACACTGTTATACAAGCTGTACACTCACTATTTTACATTGTAGCAAAGTGGCATTCCTTCAGTGTTGTCACATGATTATAATAATATATTTACAAAAATGTGAGGGGTGTACTCTTTTTTTTGAGATACTGGATATATATACAGTATATGTGTTTATATACAGTGGGTATAGAAAATAAGCACCCCCGCTGTAAAATAATCACATTTTCTTGCTCTGCGGCCTGAAATGAAAATGGACAGACACAGTTTTTGTTTCATTCAGCTGTATGTACAACTCATAACATCCAAGTGAAAGATATAATACCAACTTGTCAGAAAAAAGAAATTACAAATTAAAAAACAGAATCACTGAGTTGGAAAAAGAATCACCCACCTTCTAAACATGACTTGTAAATCCAACCAGGTGTAGCCAATTGACTTTCAACTGTGATCAGCTGTGGTCATTTTGATTAGCTCAGCATGAAACAAGCTTTTCCTGAAGCATTTCAGTCCTTGGTAGTGCAACTGAAGACAACAATCAACTACAAGTGGCAAGGCATTGTCAAAAGATCTACGGGATAAAGTTGTGGATAGGCACAGGTCAGGATATGGATACAATAAAATGTCAAAGGCTTTATCGGTGCCTAGAAGCACAGTGAAGTCCATTATTAAGAAGTGGAAGGTATTTGGTACAACACAGACCCTCCCTGGGCCAGGACGTCACTCCAAACTGGATAAAAGAGCCACTGGTCAGAGAGGCTACCAAGAGGCCTACAGCAACTCTGAAGCAGTTACAGGAATTCATGGCAAAGAGTAATCATTGTGTGCTTGTGACAACAATATCACAAATTCTCCACAAATGTGGCTTGTATGGTAAATAAAAATGGTAAATGGACTGCATTTATATAGCACATTTTTCTGACCAACAATGGCCACCAAAGCACTTTACAGCGCCTCACACTCACTCATTCATTTACACATTCATACACCGACGGCGGTGTCAGCCATGCAAGGCACCAGCCAGCTTGTCGGGAGCAGCTGGGGTTAGGTGTCTTGCTCATGGACACCTCGACACTTGGTCAGGAGGACCCAGGGATCGAACCACCAACCTTCCAGTTGCTAGACAACCTACTTGACCCACTGAGCCACTGCCACCCCTATGGGAGGGACGCAAGGAAAAAGCCACTCCTCAAGAAAGGCAACATGTCACGACTGAGCTTTGTCAAAATGCACCTTGAAGATTCTAAGGCCACGTGGAAAAAGATGTTATGGTCAGATGAGACTAAAATGGAATTGTATGGCCTCAACGCCAAGCTATATGTCTGGCGGAAATCCAATACAGCTCACCATCTAAATAACACCATTCCTACAGTAAAGCATGGAGGTGGTAATATCATATTATGTGGTTGTTTCTCTGCAGCAGGGACTGGAGCACTTGTCAGGATAGAAGCAAAAATGGATGGGGCAAAATACTGTCAAAGTCTTGAGGATTGTCAAAATGCTGCTCTCTGCCAGGAAGTTGTCAATGGGAAGAAGATTTACATTCCAACATGACAATGACCCAAAGCACACAGCAAAAGTGACCACACAGAAGGAGAAAAAGGTGAATGTCCTTGCATGGCCTAGTCAGAGTCCAGACTTAAATCCAATTGGAAATCTGTGGAATGACTTGAAGACAGCAGTCCACAAATGGTCACCATTAAATGTAACTGAACTTGAGCAGTTCTGCAAAGAAGAGTGGTCAGATATTGCAACGTCTAGATGTGCAAAGTTAGTAGAGACATATCCCAACAGTCTAAAAGCTGTAATTAAAGCAAAAGGTGGTTCAACAAAATACTGAAACAAGGGGGTGATCCTTTTTCCAACTCAGTGAATATGATTTTTAAAGGTTTTTTTTCTGACAATGTTGGTGTTATATCTTTCACTTGGATGTTAAAAGTTGCACTGAGTAAATACAGCTGAATGAAATAAAAACTGTCTGTCTTTATTTCAGGCTGCAAAGCAACAAAATGTGATTATTTTACAGGGAAGTGATTATTTTCTATACCCACTGTATATATATTCATATATATATATATATATATAAATATATATATATATATACATTTTGACTTTTAGCTGTGCTTTTGTGTGTAACAATGCACTCCATAGTGTTTTATCTTTATATCAACCAATAGAGTTTGTACAGCTTTATTAACTGGTCTTCCTCCTCAGTAAGAGGAAGTAGCCTGCCGTTCTACACAGTGCCCCTGCGAGATATACATCTCCATTCAAACAGGCTTACAAGTCAGGCTTACAAGTTCACTGGTAATGTTGTTATACCAGCCCTTTTATTCATGTTTTTTTGCAAATGGTTGAGCCATACATTTGTTTTTCCCTCTCTATGCGTATTTTAATTCCCACATGCTTGAAACGTGCAAACAATTCTCCAATTTCACTGTAGTGAAAACAAAACCATGGTCAGCCTCGACCATTCCATACCAACTAGGAGCAGAACAGTGCATATTAAACATGGTTAATGGAGAAGAAACATTGCTTTGCTTTACTTTGTGATAGGGTGGGCACATGCAAACTCAATTGTGGTTGTTTGCCTGGTGTAATGGTGCAGATGGTGCAGGAGTGACAGAGACCCTAACCCTATACCATGGAGTAGCAGAAAGTAAAGGTGCTTTAATACAGAAATATTCAGACAATAACAAATTGGCCACGAAGGGCAAAACGTATTACAGAATCACACGAAACAATACCGACATACACCGAACTCCGAACGTTATACAACCTAACAATGAACAACAAAAAACACTAAAAAAATAGGAACTTAAATATGCTACTAATCATTGAATATGAGTCCGGTTTGTGTACTTGTTAGAAATCGATAGGGGGAATGTGATGATGTAGTCCGTGTACAACTGAAAACAGACACAAAACAAGGAAGGGCTCAGAGCGGCTGAGCTCGCTACGGCCTTAAGGGGGATACCGTGACGCCTGGACTTGCCTACACCACTAACAAAGCAATAATAACCTTATAGAGTCTCTTGCTCCTGACTTATTGTTGCTGCAATGATGCAAGGCCATAATCGAGAATTGAACAGTAAATCAAAATATAATGAAATAAGTACACTAAAATAAAATACCTTTGTTCTGCAGAACTTGGACATATCCCTAATGCTAAATCTTAATTTTTGTCCTATGCATTTCTGAGTATACTACAGCATTTGGTTATAAAAATATCAGTCAAAATTGATCTTCAGTTTTTTATTGCATATTTGAAGATATTTTATAGTTATGTTTCTTCAAAGTTAAGTGGGGGAAATTCTGGCATGGTCAGTTCACAAAAGTGGCAGAGAATGAAAAACTGACTTGAGTAGGAGGACTGTACTTTGTGGATGATAATTGTGCGAAACAAATGACAAATGCAGTCAAACATTTACAGACATTTTCTCATTGTCAAGTCGCCATCATTGAAAGGTTTCAGCGGGACTGACCTTCATGCAGAATCCCATTTCTCATCCTCTAGGCAACGGATGACATGTCATTATTCCCACCCAGAGGGACCTTTTAAGTGTATTTTATGGACAAAGAACCAAAGGTCTGTTATAACTGTGAAGTTTAAAAAAATAATGGCTCTGATTAACCATTTTGTTTTGCAGAGCAATGCTGGACTAGGTCTTACACTTACACATTCCACAATAGTTAGAATTTATATTTTGCAATATTGTTGACATTTTATTCCCCAAATGTCGTACATTCAAGTCGTATACAGTATAAGGCCTTGGTTTGCAGTAGCATCCAATGCCATTCTGGTTCTTATTAATTCTACTGTAATCCAGGAGGTCTGTGCCTGAACCGTTGCACTCTCCAGAGGTCTACCTTACCTGAGCCCACAGGCACACCCAAGCTAGAATGGAGCATGGCAAGCCAATATGATCAGTAACTCCTGAAAACCCAGACACAGTTGGCCTATTGAGCTAGATTCAAAACCTGGTTTCCCATTGACCAGACAAATGTGACTTTATTACAGCCCATCCAGGGGCTCCATCAATGTGATGTTATGATTTTAAAATAAATTCCTCAATTATGCGTTTTAAACTGTCAGTGTGCGTTATAATTTGAAATACTCCACTGGCGTTGTTATTTGTTAGAGCCACAAACCTTGTGTATGAATGCCACTAATTGCTCTTGTCTCTGACTTTCCCCAATTTGTTTTGCAGTTTTGTCTCCATCTGTCCCATCCAGTCGAATCATCCAGGCTAAACCTTTACATTTGCCCGTCACACGTCCTTTTGATTGGTGCATCCCTCAGCTTAAGCTGTTTGTTAGACTGAGTGTCTAGTTGCGTTAAGATCATAAACACCAAAACGAATCCTGACTTTTATGTTTTAGAGACCCCTACCTCCCTCCATCCTTCCACTCTACACATCCTAAGAAGCAGAATAGCTTGGCCTCTGATAAGGTTCAATCAGGTTTAAGCGCATGGCTCAAGGTAGAGATTATCCGCTGCTTGACTGCCTTTGATATTGAGCCAGCCGCTCTCACAGTTGAACTGACCTTGATATGATACAGATGTGTCAACATGCTACACTGTGTTACTGAGGTGATGCTAATTTTAGCAAGATAGACAATATCTATGTGGTTCTGTATTTTGAGCTGTTTTCTTTAACGTTAAATCTTTTGCCTTTTGCCAGGTCTTTACTGAGGTTCACTGCTGTTTTGATCGGGTTCCTCACGCAAAGTCATGTCACACATCTGTTACATGAGTAGAAGCAGGACCTAAACTAGCAAACGTTCGCATAGGTTCCCACAGAAACTGGATAATGTTGACACTATTGTTTCACCATCTTCCAGCGTTGAGTCCCTGGATGTCACAGTTCTCTCGTCCCGGAGTGAAGGACTTCTCCCAGCTGACCCTTGACCTGACCCGGAACCAGCTCATTGTGGGAGCCAGGTAACAAACACACACACACACATTTCCGACTTTTGCATGTTTTGTTCTGACATAAGAAATTACATGATGCTGGTTCTATTTCCTTTTACCTGTAGAAATTACCTGTTCAGACTGAGTCTTACCAATGCTTCTCTCATACAGGTAAGCTAACCAAACTTATGCTATGATTTCATAATACAATAGTTATGTCATACTTACAATTATAGGCAAGGACAAAGATTTACCTGCTCAGTTTTCTTTCATAAACTGCACAAGAAAAACGTATACACACACAGAAAATGAAAGTTAGCGACTTGGTATTACATTATAGTGTCACGATGTACGGTGTGGCGAAGGAGGAAGACTGCTTGGTCTTTGTTGCTGCTTGGCAACATGTGTTTGGATGGACTGTGTCAATTAAACAGTACCAATTTTGTCAGAGTACCAAAAAGAGCTAGGTCTACCAATTTTCATCTACAAATATTCCATGTGGTCAAAATTAAAATAGACCTAATTAAAAAGTCTATATTGGTGTACAGTTTTCACCTAAAATATGGTTGCAAGAAAGGTACTCATGCTGTGAAAAGACCCTGATGCAGGGCTGAACTGCAAACTGGGCTCTCTTTCTTGCCATAATCAAGCCTTTAGGTCTCAGGCCAAGATATTCATGACAGGAGCGTGACTTCCATTATAGGCCTCTGTGGAGACATGGTTGGGTGCAGGGGCCTGTTCATAGGAGAGAAGGTTTTCTCAACAGGGCTCTGGACTTGAAGGTCAACACCGTTGTGGCTTGACTGGGCTGATTGGTGTTTGTCAGGTGTAATGTAACACAGCAACCGGATCACACAGTCAAAGCTATAGCTCTCTTTTAATTCAAACATTACATTAAAGGGTCTTTTTGGCTAGGGAAACATGTTTACATTGCTAGATCAATTGGAATATATAAGAGAAAAAGTGTTCACAAAAGTGAAAAAGGTGAATAGGGATATTATATTATTGTTATATTATTAGATATGTAAAGTTTTACATCAATGATTAAAGGATGAATGAATTAATAGGAAAAAGAGGTTCATATTTTTTGGTTTACATTGGGTTTTTTTAATCAGTTTTCCTACAAATGTGCAGACATATTCTCACCCTTTCTCGCCCCTTCTGTTTAGTCTGTCTCCCTCTCTCTGTTTTCTCTTTTTTCTCACGTACTCTTGCTTCTTTTGTCAGCACAAAGCTGTAGAAAAGACGTGTTAAGGCGAGTTCACACCTCTCTGATTGTAGGGCTAGCATTCGCTTGGCATCCAGTTTACCTCAGATCGCTAACTCACCTCATGCTGTGTTTTATTAACCACAGGGTTTCCTCTGGTAAAATCGCAACCACAATCCAGATGCTAGTTGCTACCTCAAACAAAGGTGCTAATTGCTCTTCCATCTGAGCGCTGACCGAGTGGTGTATGTTCAGCTACTTTTAAAGTCAATGTTCAGAATCGGACCAAACTAAAGGTTTTTGCTGCACCTTTTTTGGTTGAAAAATAGATACACAATTGATGGAGGTATGAAAGTCGTCATACACATAGAATAGATTACTTTTTCAAATGTTGAGCCCACGTCAAGATTTGGGAGTGAAGTTGTTTTTGTCTTTAATGGCCATAATACAAAGGTCTGAAGTAATGAAAAATAAGTAAAGCTGTAAAAGTTACAGAAAAACAGTAAACATCCATTCCCTCTATGAATGCTTATTTACGTAAAAGTTCCACATTTTGTCTTTAGATTTAAGTAAATTAAGTATTTGCCCAAAAACCAAATGAGGTTGAATTGTAACACACAGCTAGGCTGCTAAGCTTTTTAAAAACATAAACATTAAAGTACAACTCAAACACATTGTAAAAAAATATCCATTAATATTGTCAGGTGAGCTGCTTATCAATGATTGTCTACTGTAAAAAATGGCTGTGAAATCTACTGTTATTTGCTAGATTTCACAGTTACATTACTGTAAAATGTTTTTACAGTAGAATATTGTAAAGTTTACAGTAAGACCTTAAAAATCACAGTAGTCCAAGCATTACAGTTGAAATCACATTAGTCAAAGCATTACTGTAAAAAAATCACAATTTAGCCACTATAGTACTGTAAATAGTAAAGTAAACTACAGTAATTTTATCATATCTTTCTTTGTACCCATTTCACATGGACGGCCTCAGATTATTGTTGTTCAGAATTCATTACCGGCATATGATATAAATACTTGATGGTGAGCTTTAAGTAAAAGTGTAATATTAATAAATTAAAATGTGTTAAGTAACTTGTACTCATGATGCACCTGCTGCACAAGATTTCTATTCCATTTATTAATGGAATTTCTTATTTTTTTTAAGAATTCACATAAGATTCCAATAATATTTTAGTTTGTTTTGTGACTGTAAATGGGTGTTAACAGGGCAATAAAATATTTGATAAGCCTTATCTTAAACCTCTCCAAAGTCTCCCCTGACATGGTCTAACAATATAGGCTTCATAAACGCATAATATTTTGAGATATCATCCTCAGATTTTAAATGAAGCATGACCATTGTTTATAAATTGCATTAGTATATTCACAGAATTATGTATATTAATATTAAAATATTTATATTTTTATAAATTTTATAAATATTTATTTAACATTTGTTGTTTTTATTTTTTCGCTTATACTGTATATCTCAATGTTAATAACATCTGATTCATTTTGAGTTTTGAACTTGAACAAATCTCTCAAGCTGACTTTTTATTTTTGGTAGGCTACTATGACATGTGCATTACTTGCCAACATTGGGGCTGTCTGGTTAACTCATAAATACGTACCATGGGATTTTTTTTACAGTGAATACACAAAATACTGTAAATGGAAGTACAGTACCCTTACTGTAAAACATATTCACAGTAACTTACTGGCTAATTGTTGCCAGTAAGTTACTGTAAATTTTACGGTAATTTTTTTACAGTGTTAAGCAGACACAAGTAAGGACTGCAGCAGATCAAAAAAAGCATGATTCTTAACTGAACCATGAGGCATACAGGTTAATCGGACATCTTGCTTTCTGAATGGCTGCCCAATTAAGCTATCATATCTACCGTTATTCTCACAAAATCAATGGAACACAGCAAACTGCTGACATGCTGTAAGCTAACTCTATATTTCTTGGGCTAGATTAAGTCTCATTCAGATGGAATAAATATGACTCAATCATGGACATTTTTAGTTTGGATCACATCAAGTCCACACAGACTAAATGTAGATCAATCCTAAATATTTATATTTCAGGCCCGATTAAAGCTAGTCCAGACAAACTAAATATGGACGAATCATAGATGTATTTTTTTGGAACAATTAATTTGCTCTGGAAAGTGGATCATTCAGAAATTTATTTTTTAAGGCTAACTCAAAGTCCAAGTCCAATCAAAACATTTTTTTTTATGTCCAGTTAAGGCTGGGGGAGCCAGTGGACGCACTTGGTCTGTCGGTGCTCACTGGGTTCTCTCCCTTCCTTTCTCTCTATCTCTCTCCCTTGAGACCAGTCGTTCTCCTGATCTATTTCTTAATGGCTGTTCAAATAGCTGTGGATCAATTTGATGTCAGTCATGAACTTTCTGTCAGATTCATCCTCAGGGCCTCTTCATTGCTTTCTTGGGATAATACCCATCTAACAGCTCCCAGAAATCAATTTGAATTAGCTGGTTGGTAACCGTAACTGTGCTACAGATTAGACCACGCAAATATCTGTCTAAAGACCTGTCTGTCTGACTGTCCACTTCTCCATCTGTTTGTCTAGCAGTGTCTGCCGTTCTTTCTGTGTTTTTCTATTTGTCAGTCTCTATTTTCTGTTTCTTCTTTATCTGTCGATTTCCGCCGGATACATCTAAGTTTTCTAATGTACCTGCATGAATTGCTGTTCACCAGTACTGTACACCACGATGCATGGACCTCTCTCCTTTAATGACATGATCGGAGCATCATCCCCCACCTTAGAATTATCATCCATTTGTATCCATGGTTACAAGTGACCAGGAATTTACTTATGAAGTTCAAGGACTACCTATAACAGTGTTTTACAATTCTAATTTACAGTTTCAATATACCATTATCACAAATGTCAAAATGTAAAAATTGGACGCTCTACTATGAAGAGGTGATAAAAAAACAGCATATCAGCACGTAAGGACAACTGTCTTCCAACAATAGTAACAGTCTTAGTAAGTCTAGTGTCATTCATCAGTGCTTCACTCAGTGGATGGACAGAGAGGAGGGTGGGAGGAGGGATGTGCCAGGCCAGCCTATCAGAACCGGCGAACCGTGAGAGACGTGTCTGAGAACCAACTCTTTAATGGACCAGTGCACCAGAGGCCACAATGCCATGATGCAAACACAGGGATGGGTTTTCAGTTTGGCTGTTCATTCACTCTTTGTCCCCTATCTTAAGAAGTAGTGGGAGCTCTGTTGTCAGGGGCAACCCATGGAAAGAACAGGCCTCAGTGTGTTTGAGAGTAAGTTCATGAGGCTGAGGTTGTTTTTGGTTCTTTAAATGTGGAAGT
Organism: Umbra pygmaea; assembly: GCA_016801145.1. Taxonomy (NCBI): domain Eukaryota; kingdom Metazoa; phylum Chordata; class Actinopteri; order Esociformes; family Umbridae; genus Umbra; species Umbra pygmaea. Next base: position 9,812 of record JACXGM010003452.1, read on the forward strand.
AAAAAAACTGTGAAACTCAAGCAAATACCATTAAGAAGCATAATGCTTATACTGTGAAATTAAATTACATTTTTGGTTCTTGAGATGACAGAATGTTATTTACTATCTGGAATTATGGTGTAAACAGTCCTTGATTTGCCATTTCAGTCTTTAATCACATTTATAAAAATAAAAAATGATCTGCATCTATGTTGAAATTGCTGACTCGGCTTTTCGCTAACCGCTTTATTCACTGTAATGAAATTCTATGAAAACAGATGACGCCATAGTCACACACTAGTATTCTTAGACTGGATTACTCTTATCTCTATCCTACAATGTAGAAATTCTATGCCAAATAACCATGGAGAAAACATGTACAAATGTTGTTAGAAAATTCTGTGTTAACTGGTTGATGGGTGTGGTTGTATTGGGTTTACCTGGTGGTCGAGATGTCTTTATGTTAGCCAAAGATTTGAAGTGATTAAGGTTTGGGGGCATCAATGGAATGTAATTTGCCTTGTTAATGGGGGCAAGAGGTGAAGGCATCGCTCCCCCAACACAAACAGAGGGGAGATCAGATTCAGATGCAAATGCCATTGACCTCTGCAAAAAATGTTGTGGTCATCACCTTATCCAGTTCAAGCCTTGTGATTCATTTTCTGGCATAAGCTGTGCAAAGAACAAAGAAAGATTTTACACATTTTACATATTCAATACAAATCAGTAAAATTGCATACTGATTACTGGATACATTTTCAGGTTTTTTGCAAGTTTTTAAGAAGTTGATGTGTTCTTTTGTCCCCCCCCAAGGCAGTAGAATGGGAACCAGATGATGACACAAAGCGATCTTGTCAAAGCAAAGGAAAGACTGAGGCAAGTCCATTGTCCCAATGTTGTGGCTGTAGCTCTATGTACTACCATCTTCTACAAACTAGTTTAAGACTAAACTGACCTCAACTTTGACTAAGATACTACGGGCAGTTTTCCGGACAGTGTGTAGGACTAAAAATGAATTCCAATTGAGGGAATTTTTAGTTCAGGACAAGTCCTTATCTGTGAGTTGGAAACTATGGGAAGAACTATGTCTGGGCTCGGGTAACGCTTGACCTCCCATGTTGTCGCCCCCTACAGGATGAGTGTCAGAACTACATCAGGGTCCTGCTCATCACCGGGAGGCGGATCTTCACCTGTGGAACCAACGCTTTTGCCCCCGTCTGCACGACCAGACAGGTGGATGTGGAAGTGGGGCAGGGGGACTAACATATTAAAGGGGAGAGAGGGATGAGGGTGGGGAGAGGACAGAAGTAATAATAATAAGTAGGTTGCTCTCTCATTTTCCTGGATTGGGCCATGGCAGCATGAAATCTGGCCAGTCACCAATCACAAACTGAGCAAGCAGACTGATCTACAAATCACCTCACTTCCTAAGTAACAACTCGCGAGGATTGGCATTTCAGTCATGCTACTCCATCTGTGATTAATGACTGTGCAGATTTGATACTCTCAGCCACAGCTAGTATATACGATATTCATGGTATTTACCATTACGTGATGGATGCAGGATTTATTTATTATTAAATTTATTATTTATCTTGTGTGAATGTGTGTGTGTATATATAATAGATGACGACACATACACTACTGTGCCAAAGTCTTAAGCGACTGTAAAAAAACTATAAAACTTAGGACATACTTGGAAATACATACATTGCTCTTTTTTATTGACACACTATCAATGTACTGACACTACTGTCACACTAAAGATCCTGTGCAGGTATTTCTACTGCAAGGACAATCAGCTGTCCTTCCTGTATACCTGTAGCCCTGTCTTACACATCTCACAGTACAGACATTGCAATTTATTGCCCTGACCACATCTGTAGTCCTCATGCCTCCTAGCAGCATGCCTAAGGCACATTCACACAGGTGACCAGGGACTCTGAGCATCTTTCTTTTGGTTTGGATATTGTTTATTTATTTACTTGGGACAGTGCACATTAATCAACAGTCTTACACTTCTGTGCAGACTGTAAATGAGCCAGATTATAGCATAGACGCTAATTTCAATCTGTAGTCCCAAACCTAACCTGCATGTATTATTGATGGTAGAGGAAACCCACGCAGACACGGGGAGAACATGTAACTCCACACAGAAAGGCTTGGGATGACCGGGGTTCGAATCCCAGAACCTTCTTGCTGTGAGGCCACAGTGCTATCTACTAAGCCACCATGCCTGCCCATGGTGTTCTTCAGAGTCTGTAGAATGATCTCTTTAGTGTATTGAGTTTTCAGAACTGTGACCATAACTGCCTACCGTCTGTAAGCTGTTAGTGTCTTAATGACCATTTCACAGGTGCATGTTCACAAATAGTTTATTGTTTATTGAACAATCACGGAAAACTTTGTTTTAACAAATTATCCATAATCAGAGATGCCACAAGTTAGTGTGATAGATTACTTTTCTGGGTTGGGCTGAGTTCACAACTTTTGGGAAGTTCCTCAGTATGACCCTATTGACCAAATAAAAGAAGTTCATAACTTACCAGTGTAAGTGTTTACAGTGTTTTACCTTCAATTTGAACAATGGGAAACATTCCAAAATTACAGAACTTCTTTTACCTGGTCATTAGTAATCAGATTTGAAATGAGTGTATAATTTTCAAAAAATAAATGAAATTCACAAAGTAAAACATCATATCATGTGTTAATAATGTGTTTTCAATATCACTTTCTAATTGTCCATACTCTTCCAACTTTTTCGGAATTGGGGTTGTATCTTGTCTTTATGCTAGTTAATGTTTACTGACAAATCCAATGTGACTGGGGTAACAGATAAAGTGCCCCATTTCCAAAATCCTGAACTATCCCTTTAACCCTTCTTCCATCTTCTTCAGATAGGGAACCTCAGCAGGGTGGTGGATACTGTGAACGGGGTGGCCAGATGTCCCTACGATCCACGTCACAACTCCACCGCCATGGTAACGGAGAAGGGAGAACTCTACGCTGCCACAGTCATTGACTTTTCGGGTCGTGATCCTGTCATCTATCGTAGCCTTGGCAACATGCCGCCACTGCGTTCCGCACAGTACAACTCCAAATGGCTCAATGGTAAACAATTGACGACAAATGTATGATACTATCTTTTACAGGCTTTACTTGAATAGCCATAATTAAATGTTCACCAGGCTCTTACACAATTTGATCCATAAAAAAAAAATGTTGGTCTACTACACCAGGGCTTTCCTCAAAATCAGCAATCAGAGTTTGACCCACCTTTTTAATAGCATTCCATAAATGCATAAATGCAAATCATGTTAATTGAACATCAGGCAGCACTCAAACATTTGCCATTAAAGAGAACAATAAATACAATCAAAATGATACAGCGAACTAGTAAGACAACATCACTGCTTTACTCTCATGCTGCTCATATGTTAAAAATCAACATAAAATGTAATATTTTAATTCCCCACACTTGTCAATGCTACCTATAGAGAATCCAGTTTCTAAGTAATCCACATAGAATTATTATTTTGTCTTAACCTGCAAGACGTCAGAGATTATGGCTTGAAAGCATCCATGAAATACTTATGGAATCCAAGTGTTCTCATTTCCATTCAGTTCCTTTCCCTGAGGGTTTCATTTGGCTCATATTGCAGAGACTTCCTGAAGAATCTCCACCATAATGATGTCATATTTTACTTGTTATCTCTAGGTTTTCGGTATACTCAGTATGGTTACCAATCCTCCTATCCACCGACCATTATCTTGACATTCCCTTTTTATTAATTCCATTTCTAATTCTAATATCTCTGCACCTTAGCAGAAGCACCGAAGAGCATCTCCAAAGTGTTATAATAGGAAAGGAACTAGGATAGTGAAATGATACTGGGATAAATAGAAATCGATCATGCTGACAGGAACGTGGAAGAAAGAGAACACTATTGATTCCATGCCTGGAGATCATTGCAAAACGGGCCTCAAGTTCATGCACATACATTACCTGTTTATGTCCGTGTACGGCTCATATCTGACGTAATCTTTCCTTGTCGCCATTTCTCTCTCACACTCTAACGCCACTCCTCCTTTCATCCTCTACATCCTCTCTTCTTCACCCCAGACCCTCATTTTCTTTCCGTCTATGAAGTGGGACTCTTCACCTATTTCTTCCTGAGGGAGAATGCAGTGGAACACGATTGCGGCAGGACCGTGTTCTCCAGGGTGGCGCGTGTGTGCAAAAACGACGTGGGCGGCCGCTTCCTGCTGGAGGACACGTGGACCACCTTCATGAAGGCCAGGCTGAACTGTTCGCGCTCAGGAGAGATCCCGTTCTACTACAACGAGCTGCAGAGCACCTTCTACCTGCCTGAGCAGGACCTGATATATGGGATCTTCACCACTAACGTGTGAGTGACACACAGCAGAGACAGAAACATCAATCACACATATTCACACTCTTTTCAATTTGGATGGATGGAGTACATGTGAAAGCAGACAAACTAAACAACATCTGCATGTAGGACATTTTGGGACATTGAGTAGCGTGGTCACTAACTGTCATTACAGCTGAGTAATTCCTGCCAGGTGTTTTTTAGCCGGTCGTATCGACAGGGAATGGGGAACCAGCAGAGGGTGGTGCACAAATGAGCTCAGCGCCATCCGGGGGTGGGGTGGTGGAACGTCAGACAGGACTAGTCGTTGTGCTCTATTGACTCTTCGTGGTAACACGGGCACCTGCGAGGGGAATTGGTTCTTCTCCAGCCCGTATGTACCGGCGAACTCTTCCTGTTTGAGAGAGCAGTGTGATGAGACGTAGAGCAGCTTGGGGAGATCTGCTTCAATCTTTCCCTCTCCACCACCTGCTATGGACTCAAAACCATAAATGAAATGATGTGATCACAAAGTTGTGAGAAAATGGCACTAAGGTTTCTCAGTAACATACATGACATTATCTTTAATCACAACTCCACTCACCAGCCACTTCATTAGATACACCTTGCAAGTACCAGGTTGGACCCCATTTTGCCATCAGAACTACCTTAATTCTTCATGGCATAGATTCAAACAGGTGCTGGAGACACTTGATTTCATTACGCGGTTGCTGCAGATTTGCTGGCTGCATACATTCATCGAATCTCCCGTTCCACCACATCCCGAAGGTGCTATATTGGATTGAGATCTGGTGACTGTGGAGGCCGTTTGATTACAGTGAACTCATTGTCATGTTTAAGAAACCTGTTTGAGATGATGTGAGCTTTGTGACATGGAGCATCATCCTGCTGGAAGGAGCCATTAGAAGTTCGTGGTCATAAAGGGATGGACATGGTCAGCAACAACACTCAGGTAGACTGTGGCATTCAAACAATGCTCCATTGGTACTAAGGGGCCCAAATTGTGCCCAAATTAAGGCAGAATGGATATAAATAATCAACAAAGAATAAAGAGGCACACTCCTGGTTTCTTCCTCCAAATGACTATATATTTATAAGACACCAACGTTGCGGCATCAAACTTGCCTTCTTCAGGGATGACAAGGCAGGATGGATCCATGCTTTCATGTTGTTTATGACAAATTCTGGCCGTACCATCTGAATGTCGCAGCAGAAATCAAGACTCATTAAACCAAGCAACGTTTATCCAATCTTCTATTGTTCAGAAATTGGTTCCCCCGTGCAAATTGTAGCCTCAGTTTCCTGTTCTTAGCTGACAGGAGGGGCATCTCGGTGTGGTCTTCTGCTGCTGTAGCCCATCTGCTTCAATGTTTGATGTGTTTTTTGTTCAGAGATGCTCTTCTGCAGACCTTAATTGTAAGGATCGGTAATGTGAGTTACGGTTGCCTTTCTATCAGCTCGAACAAGTCTGGCCATTATCCTCTGACCTCTGCCATCAGCAAAACATTTTCGCCCAGAGAATTGCCACTCACTAGATATTTTCTCTTTTCTGACTATTCTGTAAACCCGATTGTTGTGCAGGAAATTTCCAGTAGATCAGCACTTGCTGAATTACTTAAACCGCCTTTCCGGCATCAACAACCATGCCACGTTCAAATTCACTTAAATCACCTTTCTTCCCCATTCTGATGCTTGGTTTGAACTTCAGCAGATTGTTTTGGCCATGTCTACATGCCTAAATTCATAGACTTGCTGTCACGTGATTGGCTGATTAAATATTTGTGTTAACGAGCAGTTGAACATGTGTATTAATGAAGTGGCCAGAGAGTGCACTGTATGTATGTATTAGACACAAACACAAAACAGACACACAAGTACAAACTTCAATTACTTTATTCCAACTTTATTTACACATTAGCCTCAGTTCATCCCTGTGAGCTTGCGTGTTAGACGTAGACTAAGAAACATATTACAAAGGGGCCTACAACCTTGCCAGGCAATCCTCTCTCCATTAAAAGCTGCCTGACCAAATGCTGAGAGAAGCCAAGTGAAAATCCCTTCTAGAGACCTTTTCGGCTGCCCGGCTCTGCCCGCAACCAAGCCCTTGGCTGTGAAACAAAGCAGAATGGCATCTGAGAGGGCCGCTGGAGTCCCCTGGGAGATTGGAGCCCATAGCACACCCGTTTAACAATGTTTCTGTGCGAATGTGAAGCACTTGAATTGTTTTTCAAACTCAAATGGTTAGGAAATATATTTCGATTAGCCATTAACCCAAAAATGACTCACAAATGCTACTTAACACGCCCATTTTTCGTGACACTGGATTCCTGTTCTAAAGCATCTGACCCTTAAATCAACCTTTTATTTAGATGAAGTTAACCCTCACAACACAGCGCACTTAGCTACAGTACCCCAGAAATCCCTTTTTTACCTGTACCAATGGTCCTATTGTAAAGGGGGGGTATCAATTTTGGCTCATCTCTCTGCCACAAGTACTCCTCTGTCTGAGGTCTGATTTAGACTCACCTGGGGCACTGCTAAGAGGCTGGAAAGCACTGATGTCCTGAAAATGAGATTGTATCCCAGTCCGACAGACAAACGACATGTTACAAGGCATTGCCTTGATAACGATCGCAGGTACCCTCAAGGGAAAACAGATTGGAACACTCAGATTGTCAAAGGGAATAGAATTTAATCTTTAGGATGGGCTTGATTCTAACGCTGGCCATTTGAATGGCAAACACACGAGTAAGCAATGCAGTTATGCCATCAAGCGGAGGGCAGTTCTATAGATTCTATTCTATGGGTTATTCCTTGTGTCTTCTGATGTTGTTTCTATAGGCCTTTTCTACAAAACACTTGCGCTGTTTTGCAGGTGAATCTGTCTGGAACTGTCTATGAGGATTTCAAACATGAAGGGTTAAAGGCAGTAATCATTGTTTGTTCCTGTGGAAGGATAGATAGAAAGACAACCAGGCCTGTGCCAGCACCACTGGAGGATAATGAGATACCATTATCCTGTCATTATCCTGTCATTATCCAATTATTATACCGTATAGTCAAAGTGATGATAACTATTATATTTCATAGATAAATGTCTCTCTAATTGTAGACATCACTAGGTTCTGCTTTGATCCAAGAATGGAAGTAGGTCTTACACATCGTCTAATACAGTTTATTCCTGTATCTAACAGACAACTGTATTATTCCGGATTTGATTGATTCACCGCCAGAGACCAAATGGTTCATGGTTTTCCTCTCATGACTGAGTGACTGGCGAAAGCTGTCAGTTGCTCATGGAAAAGCTGTCCGTCACTGTTTTTGGTGGGAACAGGAAGGCTTTTCACAAGATTTTCGGCTCCTTTTCCAAAGCTCCTGCTAATAGGGTTCCTTTCATCCTAACAGAAACAGCATCTCTGCATCGGCTGTGTGTGCGTTCAACATCAGTGCCATCACCCAGGCCTTCAACGGGCCCTTCCGCTACCAGGAAAACCCCCGTACCAGCTGGCTGTCCACCCCCAACCCCATCCCCAATTTCCAGGTACAAGACTACTGAAACACAAGTGGCTTTTTAAATTAAATTAATAATAATTTGTTTGTAATTTTTCATAATCACCAACTACACCTGGAGTTGGGAACACTTTTCCTGAAGTGCCATAGAACATGTTTAATTTTGGTTTAACCAATCTAGAAGGCCAGGTCTGTTTAATTAGCTAAATAATTCAATTATTGGCCTGGGTTGATCTGGCAGTATGCTGCTGCCTTCGGTGCAGTGTGCTTCTGCTACTCTGTTTTCAGCAAAATTCACACCTTTATCTTTCACTAAATTCCTGTCCTGTAAAGCATGACATGCAAAAGAATTGTCCCCTCGTAGTGTGGCACCCTGGAGGAGCGGGGCCCAGGGGAGAACCAGACGGAGCGAAGCCTGCAGGATGCCCAGCGCCTCTTCCTCATGTCAGACGTGGTCCAGCCCATCTCCATCAATCCCCTCCTGGCCCAGGACAACATCCGCTTCTCCAAGCTGGTGGTGGACATTGTGCAGGGGCGTGACACCCTCTACCACGTCATGTACATTGGCACTGGTGAGTCAGGTGGGGGGATAGTGAGGGGGTGGATGGGAGCAAGTATGAAATATGAAACATTAGTTAAATAAGTGTCTGTCCATACAAAACTTGGGTTGTACAAAATAATTGATTTCATTGGTTCTACTGGGCTAATCATAATTTTGCTATATGTGAGGTTGCAATTTTATGTGAATTGTTTTTTCCCACCTTCAAGTATGGATGGAACATTCAGAAGCATTGGAAAAAGTAAATTTCATCAAAAGATTAACATTTTTGTATTTGTTTGCTAAGAATATGGCACCATCTTGAAGGCGCTCTCCACGACCAATAAGAGCCTGCGGGGCTGTTACCTGGAGGAGATGAAGCTCCTCCCTGAAGGCGAGAGCGAGCCAATCAGGAGCCTACAAATCCTCCACAGCGATAGGTCGCTGTTTGTGGGGCTGAAAGACAGGGTGTTGAAGATTCCACTGGAACGTTGCTCCGGCTACAAAACTGAGCGGTACGAATATGTTCCCACATAACATTTTCAAAACCTCCATCTTATGTGGCTGCAGATCTGTGAAAACAGATGTCTGCTTGTTAGTATTTGTAGTAGCAGGTAACAAAGTCGTAAAACTCTGGCTTGCCTTAGTGTTGAGTGGGGCCTTGGCTGTGAGGCACAGCAAAGCAATAGTTAAATAGAGCTGGTAACACTGTAAATCAGTGCTGCCTTGGAACACGTCAAACAAATCCAGTATCTTGCTTTGGCAATGCTCCAGAAGGCTTCAGTAGATTAATTTGATTGGTGCTGCAGTGCACATAGGTGCAGTGCAGCTAATCAAAGATGTATTAAAGGCGACATATTCTTTCATGCGATTTATGTTTTTTAGGAAAGTGGTAAAATACAGAGGCGTTTTTGCTGAAAAAACAGTAGGTCAGATTCAAACTAATGCTGTAGCAGTAGATGTGCACCGGAGGCAGCAACTTATACCGCACTGTACCACTACATCAATGATGTATGCTTATTGTCAGCCTACTTATGGCATACCAGAATGCAGCTTGTCTCTTTATAGCAAGAGATATATTGGAATTAATGACAAAAACAGCATAGATATTAGGGAACGTTATTAAACTCACGTTTACATTTTAGACATTAATGACACATATCCAGAGCGACTTACAGTAAATAAACGGACATCCCCCTGGAGCAATTTAGGGTAAAGTGCTTTGCTCAAGGACAAAAGAACATGTGGCACAGTCAGTGATCAAACTGCCAACCTTCCAAATACAAGCCTGACTCCCTAACCACTGAGCCATCTGACACAGTTACGAAAATTCCTCACCTGCCTAATAATTAAAAAACTGCTTAATGTGAACAGATACTCTAGTCAGTTATCACTACTTTAAATGTAATATCCAATATATGTGTAATGTGTAAAAGGTTATTTTGGTTATTTTGAAATTTGGATAGTTAAAACAACTTTGACATACAGCTTTGGTAGCATGTGCACCTGAGCCAATCATGCATTTAGGCACCTCATACTATATATATGTAATTTGTCTACAGGGAGCTACAGAAGACCACCTTACTGAGATAAATAAGCCAAACCACAATCGCCAGTCAGTAGCTCATGAATAAATCCATACTGTACCTACCTCAACATTCCGTGCCGTGTATACAGATTCAGTCAAAGAGTTTGGGATCCTTGCTGAAATTGATATTTTCCCACTTCAAAGTAAAAAAAAATGTCCGGGACTAAATTATTTAAAATTCAAATTAATTTTGGTTAGAGGCAATGAGTCTCGTTCACTGTGTAATTGATCTCACCTGTGGTGAGTTGCAGGTGCCTGCAGGGCAAAAAGTAGATATTCAACCAGTTTTGAAAAGAGAAAAACAGATCTTTCTGCTCCATTGCACTCCATTGTATTGCAAAGTTGCCAATATAATTGACTGCATCTGTAGGCAACCAATCCAACTGAGACTTTCTCTAATTACATTTGACCTCTCCCGTCGGCTAGATCACGGCTAACTCATGAACTGCCCTCTTTCCCAGTTCCAGTGGGGAAGAAATTAATGTACTTTGTTTCTGGCTGCAGAGGGGAGCCAGTGGAGTCTTGAGACGGTCCTACATTATTGCCAGCAGATGTTTAATGTTCAATACATCGCATGCCCCTGTCAGAGAGCAGAAAGAGATGGTTGTAAAGTGTTATTTCTTTTGGTTGTGAGAAAATATATTGAAAATACCTCATCTGAATGGACTGTAATGATTACTAGAAAAGCAGTTGGAGTAGTTATGTTTCCTAGCATCTGTCTCCACATTTACATATCACAGTACATAATGGCATATCAGGATCACATTTAATATCATGTACTTTGTATGCCATTTCATACGTCTTATTGACGTACATGGTGCCAAGATATTCTACACACCCTTTTTAGGCAGTAGCCTTCAGCACGGCCAGCTCAACACCCACATTAGTACCGACTCACCACTGTCTTTCAACACCGTTAAAGAGTCCAGACTTTCCCCAGCTTATGTTGTCTTCCATTACAGTGTCTGCTCTCAACACGCGTGGAGACATTACATCTCTCCAGGCACAAGTTACGAGCTGCTGGCTCTTTGTTTCATAGTTCACACAAAAACTGCATGCATCCCTCCCCCTAAAGATCAATAATAACTATAATACACATGGCAAATGCAGATGCTTTTTCCTTGACCTGCAGCCACATCGGAAAACATTGCATTAATAATATGAGTAAGAGCTCTCTCTCACAGGATGGTTAGCACTTTGCTTAGTGTACTAGCCTAATCATATAATCTATAGGCTGGTGGACTAGCCTAATCATATAATCTATAGGCTGGTGGACTAGCCTAATCATATAATCTATAGGCTGGTGGACTAGCCTAATCATATAATCTATAGGCTGGTGGACTAGCCTAATCATATAATCTATAAACTGGTGGACTAGCCTAATCATATAATCTATAGGCTGGTGGACTAGCCTAATCATATAATCTATAGGCTGGTGGACTAGCCTAATCATATAATCTATATGCTGGTGGACTAGCCTCTTCATATCTCAAATAAGGTTTTTCATCACCTTCCTTCCAGGGAGTGTGATTTTGGAAAGTAGTTGTCATTTAGGGAGGAATGTGTATGGTGTCGGCTGGACTTGGGCGTCATTTACCTTAATAGTTAATGGACTTTATTGGATTTTCTCTGTCAGACGTGACACACAATCCCTGCCGATCTTTCGTCCCTCAACCATTTTTCAACCATCACTTACTGCAGTCTGGAGCTGTGGACTCATCAGCAGTTTGATTAAAAACCACACGCTCCTTCCTGCTATGCTGATATAAGTGCTGATTATTAGAAACTGATCTCTCAAGTCTTTATTGCAGGGAGGTGCGTAGTTGGTCACGCTCCCAATGCAGAATACAAATATGTCCTTGGTACTCTGGTTCTAGTGCATTTATTTTCCATTTCTAATTGATTCTAATTGCTTTATACCCGAATGGCAACTAATGTGCACTTATTTTTTACAAAGGAGCAGAAAAAAGCTTACAACAGCTTTATAGAGTGTGCATAAACATTACATAGCTCATTTAAAGTTGAACTACATGAAGTGTGTGTACAAACACACCAATATTCACCTGGTTATATTCCATTCCCCACACAACGCAGATGGTATGCATTGCTTTTTTGCGGGAAATATATTTTCTTTCATGGAGAAAAGTTTTTCTGATAACTAGAGAAGCTAGTTGGGTACAGATTGTATGTGAGGTTGACAGCGTCAGTCTCCCTCAAGGGCACTTACTGTAAGGCTCCAGCTCACAGCAACTGTCACTATTTCACTTAGGTTTTGGAAAGAATGACCCAGCTCAGTACAATCCAGCATAGGTGTTGTTATTGCCCAGGTTCCAATTTGTTTCCTTTAATAGAGCACTACTACTTTCAACCGGAGCCATGGAAGACTCAGTTCTAAGTACTGCACTATATAGAGAATAGGGTTCAATTTAGGAGGCTGGCATTCTCTCTGTCTGAGGTCTCACCTGGAATGAGCTCCAACCATTTCATAACAACATCATGTTGGGGTAGTTTTGCTGTGGAAATTGCTTGTCAAGAGGGGAGAAGGAACTGTGGCCTTGAACTGTGGCCCTGAAGCAACTGTCTCTAAGCTGCGTCCTCCTGTGCACATATAACAATGCAGCATAGTTTCAAATCCACAGCCATTTCAGCACACTTTATCTCCACTGTGAATAAAGCATAACTTGGATAGATACTGAAAAAGGCTAGACAGAATTATATTGACATATAATTGTGTATGGTGTATGTGGGTTTTCAAAGTCAAAGTCAAAGTTGTTTATTTGTCATATGCATCGAATGACATCACATCATCCTTTGCAGTGAAATTCTTGTGACATGGGCTTTTGTGGTCTTATAGTTATTTTTTACCGTCTCCTCTTGTAACTTCCTCATTCTCTCCTTTCTGTTACATCCCTCTGCCCCCCTGCTTCCCCCTCTTACCTCCAGCCCTGTCCTGTGGGTGCTAAACCCTTTCCAGGGTGGAGGTCACTCATTGGCAGATGTGGGCAGGGGATTTGACTGACAACTGTTGGGTTTTGCGGGGGCCTGTCTTCTACAGCGTAGCTTGTGATTTTGCTGCAGAGACACGAGCTCTGGGATCCTAAAGAATAGAGCCTTTCATCGTGCTAAAAGCCCAAATGAAACCACGCCTGTTTGATTTGGGTCTCACAGGGGAGCAGGGTCTACTCCCAAACCAATCAAATATTTATCTCATTTAGAACACACATAGGTCTCTAGCTCACTACTTACTGAGATCTCTGGGTCAACATGACCAGTTTTCTCCATCTCAGCTTCACAGGTAAACAACCAGGATGAGAAGGACCCCTTTCACAGGTAAACAACCAGGATGAGAAGGACCCCTTTCACAGGAAAGCGGCTGCCCTGACCTGAGCCTGTCACAAACACGTCGTCAAACAGCATTCCTAAGCTTCTCAGCAACAAAGTTTCCTTGCTGAAGTCTCTGTAAAAAATTATTCAATTATAAACGTTGGGGTTAATGGTTGAAATTCACTCTTGTTATTTTTGGAAAAATGTTCCCTCCCGTGAAGCTTGTCGTCTGGCATACTGCCCCACAGAGAAGTGTGTGTCAGAGTGGTTCCCCCTTAATGTGTCAACAACACCTCAACTAACATCAGCCCACTACCATGAAGGTCTACTGGGAAGAAATGTTTGCATTAGATTGAAGTTGACATGTTGTGTTGCTATAAGAAGTGTGTGGGTGAGTGCAGTTTGCATTAGCTTTTAGCTAACATGTTGTTACTACAGTACACAGTCAACCAGTGAGTTTGTTTTTCCTTCATTGCTGACATACACTAACTGCTTTCTTTTATACACTTCGATAGATACAGATAGCTTTCAGCAACATTTTCCAAATCTGTGCAAGATCATTTCCATACTGTTTTTCTTTACACTGACATGTCTTCCAGACCGCAATTGCAATTTGTGGGCGTGTCATTCAAGACATTTTGAGCTAGGTGACTAAGCTAACCAGCCCAGCCCATTGACTTGCAGTAAATAATTTCCCCACAATACACATTTATCCTGGGCTATATATAAGCAAAGCTCCAAATGGGATCTTTCGAATTCCTCTCGTGCGCTACATCCGGAGGTCGCGTGAAATTCGAGAGAGACATGCAAGTTTACACAGTACAATTGTATCTCATCTCGACGTCAGCTCAAGCGGATTCGGAAAATGTTGCTGAAAGCTATTGGTATCTATTGTAGTGTAAAAACCCTTTGTGCACTGGGGTCTTACAGGCACTGCCTGGACGCCCGAGACCCCTACTGTGGTTGGGACCATAAGCAGAAGCGCTGCACCACAATCGAGGACAGTTCCAACATGAGCCAGTGGAGCCAGAATATCACTAAGTGTCCGGTAAAAACATACACACACACTAACACACGCCCGTAAAAAACACACATACACACCGAACAACACTCACAAACCAGACAGATATGTGTGATTCTGATCTCCCACTGATCACAGGTACGGAACCTGACACAGGATGGTGGCTTCAGCCCCTGGGCGCAATGGCAACCCTGTAACCATGATGATGGAGAGGGCACCAGCACCAGT
>JACXGM010003452.1:24493-41771 GCA_016801145.1 Umbra pygmaea
ATCCAGGTGGCTAACTGCTCCAGGTACTTTAAATAGATAGAGCCTTCTGTGGATTTAGCAGAGGTGGGAGTGTACTTGAGTTAAATTTTTTTCTGAGTTACTCTGACTTCACAAGTTTTGGGAAGTCCTTACAGCTATCTCTCGTCTACCAGAGATGGGCATAAATACTGTAATAGATTACTTTTCTGGGTTGTGCTGAGTTCCTCAGTACGACGCTAATGACCAGGTAAAATAAATTCTGTAATTTTAGAATGTTTCCTATTGTTCCAATTGAAGGTAAAAAACTGTAAAATTTTACAGTGGATTTCCCATCAAATTACAATCTTTTTTTAAAGTGTAGTAATGTTTTAGTTTTTCATAGATCACTGGTAAGTTATTAGGGTCAATATCAGATGATTGTTCAGAGAGGACGCCCACATTTTGCAATACTTTTTTGTTGAATGACTTTTAAATTCCAAAGGATTTGCACCATGTGGGTGTTCTCTGAACAATTGAAAAGTGGTTTGAGGTTTGTAAGTCATTTAACTTCTTGAGGATCACCCCCTTTTGTCAAATTCTGCCAAAAAAACATACCCAAAGTTAACATCTTGTTGCACTGGACCTTAAGCAAGTACATGCTGTACATACATATAGTTGATGTTTATTTCTAAGTCATTTAACAAAATATCTATAGCATTTTCCAAGTTTCAAATGTTTATAGAAAACATCAAGACATGTTTTTGCAAAAACCAAAAGCTGTGCAACATGTCAGTGTGGTCTTTCAACAATTTAATACTGTTTTGAGGGTTCTGACCCACATGCTTAAAAACCTATTGAATTCATAACATTTTAGGCAAGTAATTTATTGACAGTCCCTAAATATAAGCAGACCACTGTTTACGTTGTTTGTTACACACCTGGTTATAGTGTGGCTGAGTCTGGGAAAACAAGACCTAATCTGGGGTTTATATCTATTGAATGTCCAATATTTAATATATAAACAACGTTGTGTACATTATGGCTGCAGACACTGTTTGTGAGTCAGTCAATGCTGCATTCACATTACAATGCCTCCCACCTACCCCGCCGAAAGTCTGATCAACTTTTAATTGTTTGAATTCCATAAATAAAACCCCCAACTATCAAATGTGTCCAGTGCTTGAAGTGGGAAGAAAAAGGTGCCGGTACTCTCTTGCATTGGCAAATCACTGACATTTGAGATTTCTACAGTGAAAAACAAAACTTGGAGATATTGCTGGTACAACAACAATTTATTGTTATTTATAACAACATAAATGTATTTATTTAAACAAGTTGTGTGTGTGTGTGTCCCTTGACAAATAGTCAAGCCATGCATGTGTTTCATCATATTATTGTTGACATCGGTGTCATTGACTACGGTAACATTAAGGTTGGTAGCTGCAGACTCCTCATTGTTAGCAGTTCCGCTCACATCAACCTTCAAGATCTAAGGAGTTTTAGGTCCGCCTGGCACAAAGATGACCTTTTGGCCTCTGCAAAGGTCATACTTTGACCTTCCAGTGAAGTGCCTTATGGTTTTGGCCTCAGCAGACCCATGGCTACAACATGGATTAATGAAATCCAACATCCTGGATCATTGAATTTTATGTTTTATTAAATATTTATCCCAAAAAAAGAACATATGTATATTTTATTTTATTTGTGTAAAAGCATGTAAACCATGAAGAAGAAGGCTTTTTAATGCATATTGTCTAGCCCCCAGGGCTCCTGGACCAGTGGGCAAAGTTTGGAGGCCATACAAACTAGTCAACATCAAAATGCTGCGCCCATTCTTTACAATATTTCTAAACGTTTTTGAAATTCCAGCTATTTTTAACGTGTAACATCTTTAGTAAAAATGTGTCTATATAACATGACTGACTTTGCGGCATCATAGCTCTGGCGGTGTTTAACCTACGGATATGAGTCCCCACCTATTCTTTTCGTCTGATCTTCCTCTTTCCAACGGTACCAAGCATGTACCGCTTGAAATGTTAGAACGTTGGGAGACTGAAGGGTTTTAATTAACTTTAGTTAGAAGCTCATGAAACGTACCCAATGTTTCTGGGTGGACTTGGACCTCTGTTGACCTGTCAGGCTCTGGCACACGTGTCCTTTTAGTACCTTTCTAAAGCCAGGCTAGCATAACGACTTAAAAAAGACACACTTCTTTTTAGTTTCTAGGTTTTCAGCAGTGAAAAATATGTTACGGTCAGGCAACAGCATTTTCTAACTAGTGTCCGTGCGTGGAGAAGCAAACTTTTGATAGGGTGGGCTGACAGCTTGCCTTTACGTGATTCGTCAAGAGATCTGAAGTAAGTCACGTAATGCGCCCTGGGTAGTGTAGTTTATGTAACGTTAGGATAATTACCAATCTCTCTGACAATAATGCTTTCTATGTCAGTGGTTGCGTACTGGCTACATGCGAGAGGCATTGGTACGCAAGGAAAAGTGCAGGTACGCTTAACAGTAAAATGTAGAGGTGCCGGTACTGCGTACCGCTGAGTACCGCCCCACTTCGAGCACTGAATGTGTCAAATCATCAGTGAGGATTTTCATTGAAGCCTCCCAGTTTCATTGAAGCCTAACACTTGCCTGATGGCTGCTACTCTCAGCTGCTACCGCGATTCCGCGAGATCACACGACATCACACACAGAGCACAACATGTATTGCCTAGCAGCCGAGAGTAGCAGCCATCAGGCAAGTGTTATTTAAATATACTTCTGGTGTACTAACAAACTTTTCAATGCCTCGTTTTATAAGTACAGAACCTATTTGTACTATAAAAGTTTGGTAACCATCCGGCCATTGTTAGTGGGGTTATTTACGGAATACACCCTTGGTTCCATTAGCGCCTGCACTAAGCCATTCTGCTGATAGCTCTAACTCTACCAATGTTATAACAACGGAAAAAAGCTTATAGGGGGTTCTTTGGCTTGAGGTCAAGGTGCAAAGGACCCTAGGGTTATATTACTCCGAACCATCATTTTAATGTATCGTGTTTTGACATGGTTAAGATTGTCTCAAAATTAGATGAGAGACATCATTACTAACATGCTCAGGTAAAGGGAGTTCATATCTTACCAGCGACCATGGTTGATATTTTCTTTACTATTTATTTTTGTTTTATAAACTTGTGAACTCAGAGTAACATCCCAGAGTAAAATCCCACCTCTGGGTTTTAGTATTTCTTATTTGAAAAGTCATTATTTGGTGGCACAACAGAAAGCAAAATAGTTTGGAGAGGAATTAGGATTAATGTAAATGCATTCAACATTGTACAGATCTCAAATGTGCCCTTCGCTTTATCCCAACCTATCCTCATTGTCATGGCAGTTATTCAAAAATCACCAGAAATTGTTTACTAGAGTTAGAAAGTTTCTTTGGGTGGGGGGATGGTGTTAAATTTCTCATTAAGCCCCTGATTGCCTGTTTTGTTCAAGATGGGCTTTCTATATTTCTACAATTTTATAAATAGTTAGTACACATTAATTAAAAGGTATATTGTACGTCACCTACAAATGTCAGAAATTGATCTTTTCACCAAACAAGTAGTCATATGATACAAATCGCAATTTATTTAAAGTGCTCTCCAGCATTTCCCTTCAATTCACCAACCATTCCATTCAGTACTGATATATATGTAAAGGAGGTTCATTTTACCTTTCCATCTGCCAGACAATGTTGTCGTATTCTCAGAGAGAACTCAAGGACACCCTTCTCCCTGTCTTGTAATAGAGGTTTCCCTTATTAGAGAAAAGTAATTGGATTTATCTAGAGAGCGAGTTGAAAAGAAAATGACTGCCACCTCCAGTACCACACATCTCAACCAATTGAATTACACGGAAAGCTCCATCAGCCTGAAGCACTCAAACAAATTGGTGGATGTTTGTATGCATTAGCTCAGTCGGCTTAACAGACAAGCACATGAAAACTGACTCTCAGCAATGTGGGTTCCATTGTTGTTGACAATCACAGTTGATTTGCATACAGGGTTTACAGTGACGAGATGGTTCCGTTAATGAATTACAGTTTTTGAAGCGTTCTTTAAGCCAAGTGTTCTGTCTCAAGTAACAAAGTTGATCATTGTTGTTGAAGAAGTATGTGTGTACACTACAGCTGTAATGCCAGTTGCCTTTAAAGATGTCCTGTCTCTCTCCATTATTCTCTGTGTGTCTCTCTACCCATCTGTGTCTCTCTAGGAATGGCGGCTGGACCCCCTGGTCAACTTGGGGTCAGTGCAGCACTAGCTGTGGCATCGGGTTCGAGGTGCGCCAGCGCTCTTGCAACAATCCCTCGCCCCGACATGGAGGACGCGTCTGTGTAGGACAGGTCAGAGAAGAGAGGTGAGACTGAACAGGGAAATGCAGGATACACACTTTTGTTCTCCCTTCATTCAGTGGTAGCAGTTGATTACAGATTTAGGGCCCTATTTTAACGATCTAAGCGCACGGTGTAAAGCGCATGGCGCAAGTGTGCTTTGGGCGTGTCCAAATCCACTTATGCTAGTGTGACGGCGGAAAAAATGGTCCATGCGCCGGGCGCATGGTCTAAAAGGGTTGTACTAAGTGTCTTCATTAAGTCATAGGTGTGTTTTGGGCGTGCAATAAACCAATCAGAGATTCATCTCCCATTCCCATTAAGTGCCAGGCGCGTTTTTACTTTTCGTGCATTGCTATTATAATGGCGGATTTGCACCGATATAGTTTCATTTGTAATTTTTGCATCTTTCTGTGATGCTGCGCTTCCCTGTGTGTTTGCAACAAGCATGGTGTGCATGCGTTGTGCATACGCCTAGGTGCATTTGACTAATTTGTTGTTAAAATAACAATGACATACTGCACCATTGACTTTAGACCAGGTTTTTGTTGGTCAATGCCGCGATCACTTTCCTTTTACTTTGCTTTAAGTTAGCAATACACCCCGAAATATCCTGAACACACCTCCCTGTTACACCAGCACACCCAGGGGTGCAAATATGGGTGCAGGTGCACTTGCTAGTGAACGACGAGGGCGCCGGATGGGAACTTGACAGCTGCGTCTGTCTTAAACTAGCAAAGACACTTGTGTTAGGGCTTTGCCTCAAAGGAAGCTGAAGTTCAATTAAATTGAAAAAAGTTTAATTGAACTCTAACCAGTTCATTTGAATTGTTCAACATGTGTCATTCATCTTTAAATTTTAAACGATATGCAAACCCAGAATAAACATACAACTTTAATTAGTCTGATTATATGCCTGATTAAGAAGATTTAAATCAGCTTTACGTCAGTGAATGATTAATTAATTTAAGGATTTTTTTATTTATTAATTTAAGGATTTATTTATATTTATTCAACAAATCTAAAGGAGCTAGGAATGATTAAACTTAACCAACAACTTGATCTTAGACCACTGTAATTGATTAAATAATTGTTATACAGAAATATAATTAAAAAATGTATGCTTGAACCTTATTATTGGTAACAGCATGTGAAAATACTATACAGTAGCTAGGGCTTCTGGAATTTGGGTTAAACTAACAATACATGATAAAAAACCCCAGACACAAAAAATTACTACATTGGGTTTTATGTAAAAACCACAGAATTTGCCAGGATATTTCCGTTCTTGATAACGATTTAAACACAACAGATTAGTTTTATAATTATTATTTCACAGTAGCATTTATCACCTATCAAAATGTAATTACATAGGTCCTCAAGATAATTTATTTCAACACATTTCAAACAAAATAATTATTTTCAAATACTGTACGTAGACTACAATCAAACATTCGTCATGTCAGTGGGACAGTCGTGCATGACAAGTAATGATGGCTAGCAGGTTAGGTAGTTGACTGACAATATCAGGGAAGTGGGGGAAAACGAGAATGCCAAAGCATGCCAAAACATTTCGCGGTAAGTAAATATTCCTTCAAGGTTTTGGTAATTTTACCAGGACTGTTATTTAGGGCTGGGCGATAATTCAATATTTATCGTTATCGAGTTTTTGAAAATAATATCGAGAATAATATCCCATATCGACATATCGTGATAACAGCTGGTTTTGTTCTACAACGAAGAAACATCAACAAATGAGGAGTATTTCATATTGCTTGTAGTTCAGTTTTACCTGAAACTTCTGAACAGAAATAAAACAAGGTCAATCAATATTTTTTTGTATGTATTGTTTTTATTTGTTTATATAGCAGACTATACACTTTAATTTAATCAAGTCACAGCAGGCCCTTTCAATATATCGTTAGGCATATCGTATCGAAAAAAATCTATTTTATGCCGTGCTATCATTTATTGGCCATATCGCCCAAACCTACTGTTATTTATGCTCTGCTTAAAAGGTCAGATATTTATTTTACCAGCACAATACAATGAAATGGCATTGACAATTTAGCCTATACTGTATAAGCATGGATAATGCATGGTTACTGACATGCAGGCATATTAAGGCACGATTACAGGTACTGATAGACACCAGGCAATTTTATTCTGTGATGAGCAGTGTGACAAGGTATCAATTTGTGTTATCAAAATTGAAGAAACTGGAAAAAAAAATAGATTTTAATGTATTCAAGAAACATCCCTTGAGAAAAAGTAAGTATACTTATTTATATATTAAGTAAACTAAATTGTCCCACTTTTTTAGTTGATTTAGTACACTTTAAAGTATACTTATAGTTTATTTTAAATATACTTTTAAATACTTTATAGTAACCTGTGTAGTGCACTTTTAGTTTATGAAGTAGACTTTTTTTCATAAGGGTTTGCACACAAGTCCAAAAAGTAGATAAATAATAATAAATGTAAGGTGACCAGATTTCTGAGACAAAATCCGGGGACATTTTCGGCTCAGAAGCGTAAATACCTCATAAACAAGTAATGTTTTTATCTTTGTAAACCTAAAACAGGGACATTGCCCCAGGGGCGTCACTAGACCTAGAGCTGCACTGGGGCACAAGCCCCCCTAAGGGGGGTCCATGGGCATGCTCCCCTGTAAGAACATTTTGTCTATTTCAACATTTAGATGCATTAACCTGGTGCACTTTGAAAATAAATTTAGAGGTTAGACATGATTATTCTTATCTATGGATGGAAATATTTGTGCTATAGCCTGAAATATTTTGCACTTCAGAATTTTACCATGCACACACAGGTGGAATAGTTTTTTCTTCATTTTTTTGCATTAATGTCACTAGTAGAAATATATACTGTCACACCCAGCCATGGAAGGGTTGGGATTAGCCCTCCTTTTTCCCTTTCAGTTCTATGTCTCTTGTGTATAGGTTTTGTTAGTTTTTCATTTAGTGTTACAAGGTGGTTTAGTTGTACTGTTTCGTTATGTGTGTTCATGTATATAGGTTCTCCCCCATGTATGGTGTGATGTTTGGTTCCCCTTGTGTTTGGTGCTGTCATTTCATATGCTCTGTCTTATAGGTTACGTCATCGTTTAGTATCTCCCAGGTGTTTTCAGTTAGTCTTATTTGTATGTGTATTTAGCCCTTGTGTTTCCGCCTTGTCCTTGTCAGTCAATGTTATTAGTTACGTGTTCCTGGTTATACATCTTCTCCAGTGTTTTCGCCCCTCGTGGCAGTATTTGTTTATTTAAGAGTTGTATTAAACATTCTTTGGAGTATTGGCATTCCTTCGCACTTGTCTCTTTCGAAACCAAGAGAGGAAACGTGACATATATTCATATTTCTAAGTGGGATTGTCTGGAATCTGGCAATATAATAAACATTATGGTTGGATACACTGGCTAAGCAATTTACAAAAGAATACATTATCAAGTCCCTTCACTCTTCTCTCTCTTAGTTTCTCTTCAGCATGTAAATAATGCACCTAAATTACAAACCAGGGTTCTTGCACCATTTTCAAATACACATTTGATGCTTTTTAAGACCTTTTTAAGACTACAATAAAATAAAATTTGAAGACCCAAATAATTCAAATCTATTTCTTTGATAGAAAAGATCATATATTTAGTCCTAATTTGGAAAACATTTATAAATACACACACATATATTATTATTATTGTTTTTATATCAGCATTACAATTTACAATTATAGTAAATTTTAGCATGATGTTATAGCGGAAAACCTCACCCTAGAATTAATGGATTATCTTACTGCTACAAATATAATGTAAGGGGGACATTAAATATGAAGCAGTACTAACAATAGGAAAAACTCACTTACTTCTACTAGAATTTAAGATGTGAAATGACAATAACATTATGTGATGTTATTGAATTCTTACTAATTGTAAAGAAAATTGTGTTTATGGTATTGAGATATATATTGGAGAAACTTGTGCACTGTCTCTTTAAATATAATATAATTTTGGAAGAGAACGCAGAGACATCTGTATTGTTGGGTTGAGACGGAGATGTAAGTTGGCTAGACAGAGCTAGAATATTTCTCATTGATTTGGTATTTGAACCAGGGCTTTTTATTTCAGGACTGAATTATTTCAAGGGTGCAACATTAACTTAGTGAGCTACTTTAGCAAGAAACCTATGTAGCTAAGTTGACTGTGTACCCTCAGTGTGTTCATCATTATCTATATACTGAAGTTACAATAGCTGCCTAAAGCAGATAAAAGTTATTAAGAGTTTGTGACACGAGACGGTCTATCCAGCAGTAGCACAGTTTATCCGACAGACCATGAGAGAGCAGACAGGAAGATGTTCTAGCTCGTGCATCAGGTCTGACACACAGTGGCCCAACAGGGAAAAAATATCTACACAGGGTGAAGTAGATTCACGAAACAGAAGCCGCAGTCTCTTATTTCTCTCTTCCTCTTCTGCTGGGTGGCTCCTGATTAAAGTCAGGTTAACACAGACTTGTGTCATGCAGTAGATACAGGATTAAATCCTAGTCTGATTAAAGTCAGGTTAACACAGACTTGTGTCATGCAGTAGATCCAGGATTAAATCCTAGTCTGATTAAAGTCAGGTTAACACAGGCTTGTGTCATGCAGTAGATCCAGGATTAAATCCTAGTCTGTTACAAAGAACAGCATCTCAGCCCTTTGAAGTGGTGCACATATTATGAAGCCTATTCCTCGCTGACATGACTCATAATGTGTGTGTTTATGTGTAGGCTGTGCAATGAGAAGAGCCCCTGTCCGCTGCCTGTCCTCTGGACCTCCTGGGGCTCCTGGGCCAAATGCAGTGCAGAGTGTGGAGGTGGGGTCCACTCCCGAGTCAGGACCTGTGAAAATGGGAACAGCTGCCCAGGCTGTTCTCTGGTATGTCATACTAACATCCTCATACTGTATCTGTAACTAAATCACTCTGTAGCTAAAATACTGTGTAGCTAAATCTCTCTGTACCTAAATCTCTCTGTAGCTAAATCTTGTTGTAGATAAATCATTCCTTAGCTAAATCACTATGTTGCAAAATTTTTCTGTACCTAAATCACTCAGTTGCCTGACTGAAAAATCTTTTGCTAAATCTTTCTGTAGATAAATCTCTCTGTAGCTGAAGCACTTTTTAGCTAAATCTCTCTGTAGCTTAATCACTTTGTAGCTAAATCTATATGTAGGTAAATCTTGTTATAGCTAAATCATTCCTTAGCTAAATCAATGTATTGCTAAATCTCTTATTAGCTCTTCCTCTGTGGTAAATCAACTTCCGGTTCTTGTGCCATATGGCAAAGCACTGCACAAGTTGGATTATTTCAACTTTTCCGACACACCCTCCGCACCGCATCCACATTTTGCCGGTTCCGGTAGATTTGCCGCAGCGGTGCGCATTGCTTCCTATTGAAATGAATGGATTTCCGCCGCAATGCAACCAGTTTGTCGGACCTGGTGTAAATCCAGCTTAAGAAACAAGAGGTTCCAACTTCGAATCATGGCAAAGCCTATATTTTGTTGATATTAACAAATAAATTAAGGTCACCTATATAATGTGTTAGACATTTAAAAATATTTATGTTAGGTTAATTATTAATGTCCAATACAGTAAGCTTTGCATTGAAAAAAATGATAATTCATTAACAGTATGAACATTTACACTAAAGCACAGAGTTCACTTCATGTCTGTACTTCCTTCTTGAACATAAGTACTCGTTTATATGGTTTTATACTGACTGAAAATTATATTGATTCAAGTGGCGAAACAGGTTAATGAACCACCCTAGATGCAAGAGGTTGTTGATTTGAATCTCTTCTCTACCTGTGGAAATGTATTTTTGGGTAGAGACTATTCCTAGAGACTGTGATTATACATTTCTTTCTATTTAAAAACACAGGCGCAGCCAAATTGTCTTTTAACATCTATGCCAAGCAGTCTTTTTCTCCCGGGGTCTGTCATAGCAAAAGTAACTATGGCGCGGAACGTGGAGCGAATCACCATTTAGAATGTGTGTCTGTGATGCAGTTTGCGGGGACAGAAATCTTTGGGTGAGTCAGATCGATTGAATTTTGGGAATTCAAACAATGAGAATGGTGATCAGACTATTGGTGGGGGAGGTGGGACGCATTATAATGTGAATGCAGCATTCACTGACAAAAATTGACTCACAAACATCTTTAGATGTAACTTAGAGTTAATCAGAGTAAATGACAGTGAAATAAAGATTTCGGTTGATAATATATTTGGGTCAATTACAACTTATATTAATGTGAGTTTCAGTGTATGGAATAGGGTTGGGTACCGTTCGCATTTGAACCAATACTAGTACCAGTATTGGTACGTGGAATTCGGTACCAGTACCCAACGGTACCTTTTTTCAGTACTTTAGTAATTTTAAAAAAAATATAAGTCCCAACATCTCAATTCCAATATTGTTATTTTCAAACAAACTTTACTTTATAGAAAAACTAAAGAGATATGGCTAAAAGTGGCACCACATAAATATACATATGTTGTTAAATGCTTATTGCTTGATTTGATTACATTTATGCTTCATGTTGGCTAGTTAGCTAAGCTGATACACAGTCAAATACTGTTATAATGATGAACGTCAAATAATAGTCGACATGTCCTAAGCTGTATAAAAAATATACTAGTAAAATGCTATATGCTAATGATGCTATAATGAGAAATTTATGAAAAAGCCCACTTATCTCCAACAACAATTTATTCAAAAATGTAATAAGTTACCTGAACATGACAATGAAGTTGATGCTGCCTCTCTTGAAGTTTTGTCCCTGGAGGGCTCAACATGTTCAGAGCTAGTACCAGCACTAATGGTGGCTGCGACAGGCAAATTTGCTGTGAAGTTGTCAAATACCTTACACGCTTCAGCTTTAAGAATTATCTATTGTTTGACCAGGTGTTTCCTTACGTTTTACGTGTTGCCATGACTAGCTTTGTATATCATGTTGCAAATATTACAATGAGGGTTGTCTGTATCAATTTTAGAATAGTGTAGCCACTTCTGACCGCTTTCGGCTTGCCATCGCACTTGACTATGTTTCTGTCAACAACTGACAAGCTGCAGAGGTGAGGTAATCTTGGCGAGAGATGCAATCTCAGGTACCGATATTTAGAACCGTTTGATTTTACGTGAACCAATACTCGGTAATACCGGCGTGATTCAGTCGGTACCTGTAAAAGTAGGTTCGGTACCCAACTCTAGTATGGAATCAAATCAATGGCAAAAAGATACAAACAAATTCCAAAAGCTTTGATCGGATTGATCTAACAAAATATATATTTTGTTTACAAAAAGGGAGTGAACAACAAACCCCCTCATTTAATGATGGATTACATTCTATAAGGGATTGTATACAATAACATCAAAATATGTGGCCAACTTGAATAGTTTATAATACTTGTTTGTTTTTATCTCCACAAAAAATATCTCCTCTTATGATTCATGGATTGAACTCTGTGCTTTAGAAAAACATACTGTAATTGTCTTATCTATTTTTCGATGCAAAGTGTACTGTACACTTTATTGTTAACCTAACATAAATATATATTTTTTAAGTGTGACACATATAGGTGAACTTAATTTACAGTATGTGTTAATATCAACAAAATATAGGACTTGCCATGATCCTCTTATTTCTAAGTCCAGGGACATCTCCATTAGGCTATGTGGCCTTTAGAGACATCAGAATTAGTTTGTGGACCATGGAGTACACCCGAGTTCATTTATTTAATTAAAAATGCTGGTAATATCTGTCATGAGATTCTCTTCAGAACGGGATATCTCTTGGAATACAATAAAATCTAAAACTCTTTAATGATACAGATATACGCTATGTATATCAAACTATAAATGGCGGTGAGCTAAACACAGCTTTCTGCAGCTGTTGTGCACACCAATGCTACCTGGCAGCCAAAAACTGTACTTAAGTACAGTGTGTATCACTATTTACCAACAAGATTAGATGAGAGACATCTGTAGCTAAATCTCTTTTTACCTAAATCTCTCCATTGCTAAATCTCTCTGTAGCTAAAACACTTCGTCACTAAATGTCATTGTACCTAAATGACTCTGTAGTCAATCAATCTGTTGCTCAATCTCTCTGTAACTAAATAATTCCTTAGCTAAATCCATGTCACTAAGTCTCTCTGTAGCTAAATCTCTCTGTAGCTAAATCTATCTGTAGCTAAATCTAAATCCCTTATTAGCTATATAATCTATCTGTAGCTGATCACTCTGTAGCTAAATCACTTAAAAGCTCTTTGAAGCAAAATTTCTCTGTAGCTAAATCTTTCTGTAACTAAATCTCTCTGTAGCTAAATCACTTTGTAGCTAAACCTGTCTGTAGCTAAATCTCTCTTGCTAAATCTCTCCGTAAATAAATCCCTTATTAGCCAAATCTCTCTGTAGCTAAATCACTTTTGGTGGAACTGATTTTGACAAGTTTTAAATATTATTCCCAGGAGACAAATTAAAGTCTTAATTAATTTATTATATAAAGACAGTATACAGTTACATTACAAGTATTTAAGAAAACTTTGCTCTGGAGACTTTAAGGTTTATAGAAAGCATGCAACAAGGAAAGAGTGGCAGGGGTCCGCATGGCATAGTGGGCTAAGTCGCTGAACAGTCTACGTCTTGTCACAGGTTCGAGCCTGACCCTGGGTTCTTTGACTCCTGCACGAGGCAGTGCAAATTAGCATAGCGCTGCCTGGGATTTTGGTTAGATAAGTTAGATTATATATCCTGCCACATCGCTCTCCAGTGACTCCATGTGTCCAGATTGGGCACCTGTAAAGTCTATTATGTAAGTATAGTCGGTAAACGTAATTATCCCATGCTTGATCTGATTAAAGGCTTCCGTGTTGGGTGAACAGTGTGAAGAATCAACGGTTCTTCAGAATGTGGTTTGATGAACCAGGTGCGTGGCCCTTGTCATCCCACAGTTCTGTGCAAGGAGTTGCAGAGTTGCCGATATGGTAGGGTTAGTGGGATTTGGGAAGGTAGGAAAATTGGGAAAAATTCACAAAAAAATATATATTAGAAAAGAGTGGCCATGGTGATGGCTGAAGGAAGACATCATGGCCAGAAAGAAGTTACTTGTTTCATCTTTCCACCCCTAGTAAAGTATATAGTCCCAGCTAAGAACTTGCAGGTGAGATTGCAGTTAAGGGGAAATTAAGGGAGGATCTTAAAGACCTGTTAGCCCACTGCGTCATTCCATTCTCCACCCTGTTGGGGTCATGTGGAATTTTCTGTAAACTCATCAATCTACTACATATTAAAACATTCCTTATACTAACACATGGATCTGCCTAGGGTCACAGCCCATATTACCATTTGAAGCTATTCTATTCTAACCATTCTATTCTCGCACATAAGAGACATAGGCATACGTTTACTAAATATGGAGAGCTCAGTTAATGCATAAGGATTCAACATAAATGTACATTTTCCAATTCTATCACTTTATAGCTAATTCCCTTTGTAGCTATATCACTTTGTTGTTAAATCTCTCTGTAGATAAATCACTGTAGTTCTCTCTGCTGCTGAATCATTTTTTAGCTAAATGCTTACCTTTTATCTACCTTGTCCCCTGCCTTCAACCTTGTAGGAATACAAAGCTTGTAACTTGGAGGCGTGTCCCGAAGTCCGTCGCAACACCCCCTGGACACCATGGATGCCTGTGAACGTGACCCAAGATGGGGCCCGCCAAGAGCAGAGGACCCGCTACACCTGCAGAGCCCTCCTCCCAGACCCCCACCAACTGCAGCTAGGCAAGAAGAAGGTTGAGAACCGCGTCTGCCCCAACGACGGCACCGCCACCTGTGAGACTGATCGTGAGTGACACCACTTTTGAAGATCAGAAAAGGAAGACATGCTGGGAATTGGATGTTATGTAGTTTTTTTAAACTGACCTGCTGGGATGACACTTTCTGTCCTCCCTGTACTCATTAACAAGTTGCTTGAAGATGGGTTATGTATCACTTAGCCCTTTGGCCCAAACCAATGATTTTCCAAAGATAAAGCCCCACCCACATTACCAAGCAAAGCTCCAGGACATCAAAACATTATTAACTAACTACCCTGAGACAAGGCAGAGAAAAGCCAACAGAGTTCATCTAACAACAAAAGCCTGTGTGGATAATCATATACTAAATTATCTGAAAATGTAAACCTTAATCAGTAATATTTTTTTATATCACTTCAAAAAATTTGGAGTAAAGATCCAAAAGAAGAAAAATGCTTACTGTCCCACTGTAAAGGCCACTGTAAATTGTGTGTATAATTTAGATACAGTGTAGTGTATATAAAACATACTGTCACAGGGGAGTTGTCTTAACTCAAGTGGAAACATCTGGCCTAACTGTCACATTGTCCTTATGAAATATTACTGCTGACCTGGTTTCAAACCAAACAGACAGAAAAGAAACAGCCTTTTATTAATTATTTAAGTCATTTACATAATTTAGATTACATGTGTGTTGTCTCCTGTTCATATTGAACCCATTAACCTAAATCTTACCCTGTATAGTTTAATATTTTCTCTAGAGTCTATGTATCCAATATGATGTTCTGCACACCTAAATCTATATTTATTTTTTCATAAACACTTTCATCAGATCAGTTGTATCCTGTTTTTATCCTCAGTTTCATGATAACCAATTTGTGACTAGGGCCCAATTGTTTTTCATCAACTCCCAGTGGCCTGAAGACAGTCGATGTCAAGCCTGAAGCACATTCCATGCCATTCGGTTTCTAGCCATGCTCAGCAGATCAGAACCTATTTCCATTCACTGATCTGAATGGGCTTTAGTGTTGTGATCTCTCTTTTCTGTCTCTTTATATCTCCTACTTAGCTCTGGTTGAAGACTTGGTGAGAGTCAGTGGTGGTGGAGGCGGCATTCGACCATTAACCAATCGACAGCTAGGTGGTAACCGGTGGTCACAGTGGGAGACATGGTCGACCTGCTCCAAGGAGTGTGCCAAAGGCTTCCGCACCCGCAAGCGCACTTGTGGCAACCCCGAGGGCAAGAGCGTCCCCAGTGCTTGTAATGGATCCCCAGTGGAGTACCAGGACTGCAATTCTCAGCCCTGCCCAGGTATGGCTACTGATATGGACTACATATTCCAACAGCACCCTCTTCCTATATTCATTTAACAACACTCTCTATACTACAACTCCCAGCCCTCCCTGGCCCGATATTGGCCATGCTTGATAGGGTGAAAAATGACTGTAGTCAACTGCTGACTATAAACACCCATCAATAACAACTTATTTTTATCAGTCAGTCCTTTGACCCAGATTTGACCCAGTGCTTTCCAGAGCTTGATGCAGAGGTCTAAGCTTCCAACTTTGGACCACACATGCCTCCTGGGGACGAGGGTCTAAGCCCTGGCTCGGCCGCAGTCTATGTCCTTCTACTCTGTCATGCCTGTCTCCCTAGATTCTATTTCCTACCATTTTGCCTTTAAAAATAATGATAAAAATAACTGAAAATATATTGTGCATAACAAGAAGCATTGATCCAGTGCTACATTACAACGTTGATCCTTCTGAAGCGATTCATTACTACAGTGTTCAGTATTTATTATACTATTAAACCTCAAGGACACAAACAAGGATTTTGGACAAGTTTGAAAAAATGAACCAAAATAATGGTTATACAAAGTTATTCAGTGTCTGGATGAACACATAAAAATTTTCTAATTGTCCTATGAATTATTTTGTTTTTGACCGAAAAATAAGATTTTTTTGGTAGGTATTTTTTCAATATTTTTAATGACCAAACAGAAGAAGGTAAGAGCATAGAAGCTTGGGTTCGAACACAGATTCCAGATTCAAGAGCACAGACCGTTACACCAAGCTCTAGCATGAATAAAATATTTTTTACTCTCAACATTGTTTGTGTGTATGTGTGTTCAGTGAAGGGAGCCTGGTCGTGCTGGGCGTCATGGTCTCAATGTTCTGCCACCTGCGGCGGTGGGCACTACCAACGTACCCGCACCTGTAGCAACCCTGCCCCAGCCAACAGTGGTGACATATGCATCGGCCTGCACACGGAAGAGGCGCTGTGCAACACATACACGTGTGAAGGTATCATGCATTCACTAATTTAGGCACCGAGGTCCAGAGTCCAGTTACACAAAGTCACTCATTGACACACAACTTTCAATTCAGTTCAACAGCATTCAGTCTGTAGGGCTGAAGTTCTGTATTAATGCCTCATTGACATTCTAGGGCAATGTTTCTGCATTTGTGGAGAGTGTATTAATGGTCAACACTGCATACATCAACCCAATCTAAAATTACTGTTGAATGTCATTGGAGCATAAGTAATTTCATTCCAAAGTTGCATTATTTAGCTTAATATGGTCTTGTATTTTGCTGGGCCTTACTTGTACTTCATTATTCATCACACTTTCTCCACGTCTCCTTGCTGCTCTCCTATTCCCACCAGGAGGTTGGCTGGGGTGGTCGGAGTGGGGGGGGTGTGACGAGGAGGGGCGGCAGCACCGGAGTAGAGTGTGTGGGGACCAGGAGGCCAGCCCCAACCTGTGTCAGGGCAATGCCACTGAGAGCAGGCCATGCCAGCCCCACGAGGTGCCAGGTCAGTCCCAAGCCTTGTGTATATTAAAGATGCATTCCACGATGTTTGGCCGCTGGTTGTAAAAATTAGTAAATAGGGGTACCATAAAATTGTGTGATATACAGTTTTATTAGTATATATCAGCCGCGGTCGGTGGATCTTAATTGGGGAGGACGGGCTCGTATTACGCTCAGAACCGGAGTGAATGGAATGGTGCGCAATGAACAAAACCAATTGTTTTTTTGATTTGCACACATTCCATTCACTCCGGTTCTGAGCGTAATACGAGCCCGTCCTCCCCAAT